>QZGG01000672.1:0-113473 GCA_006409495.1 Sedum album
TTTTATCTACTTCAAATTGCACCTAAAGCTATGGGTATGTTATAATACATGTATCGAAAAATACATCAATCGATCGACCCGACTGTACGGCGACATCTAGTCGAATAAAATCGTTTTGTTTTTTCATAATAAGTCTAAATTGTTGAATGGTCTGAATTATTGGGACATCTATTAGAAGAAATCAAAGAGTAGAGGCAAGTCATTTTCCAACAATTAGGCATCAAGTCTTACTTTTTACAAACGTTTTCTAGTTAAAATTTAAATACTTGTCTTCAGGTTATTTGTAGGAATGACATAATTTCAATGTTTGAAATTGTACTGAGCTTGAAATGACACAGCCAACAGTTCGAAACTCGGATTCTACTAATAATGTGGTAATATGATTGAACATGTTTAACCAATTTACTAAATGTTATCAATTGATTATATAGTCTGGACTTCGAAAAATCGTTACTTAACTTGAAAATTAATCTATTTTTGGAATACCCTTAGTTGCTTGAAAATCCGACAAGCTTAGTAAGTAAGGTCAGATTTATTCACTCGTACGATCACTAGTCATTCAAATTGAATCTCCTGATTTCATTGTGTTAATAATAACTCAAATGCCTTTAATTTATTGTGAAACACTTTAGTTTTTTTTATCGATTATTCAAAAATCTTATAGCTAGTGCATGCAGCTTGTTTCAAATGGAGGAAACTTGAGTCAACAAGGTTCTGTTCACCATTCAAAGAAACATCCACCCGTGTGGAAGTGAATGATGGACATGATGCTTGTTGGCTTGATTGGACATGTGATATAATCTTATGTTTGTTGGACTTGTCTGTGTTTTGTTATACATTTGGCTTGGAATGGAATCAAGTTGAATGTCAGGCATTTTGTGGCTCAAGAAGAAACTGGAGTAGTCAATTAGTTATAGAATTTACAATTAATTTACCTCTGCTCTTCCACCACCTACCACAACAACCTTTGCCATTAACATCTAGAGTCCTTTACTTTTATTTTTATGGAAGAGTCCTAACTTTTAAGTAGTGAAAAATAAAGGTGATGATGATTGAATTTGAATAAATTAATCAAAAATATTTTAGATAGACAAATCCTTCCAGGGTTTTGGCTTTTTGACATTTTAGTTAAAAAAGTACTCGGTAAACATCGATGAATGATGCTTCAAGCAAGTCTCTAACATCTATGCATATGCTACATATGAGTTCGGTTCCTGTACGATCCCAATGCATATGTGCATTTTGAGTTTATACTATTTGCACTTTTAGATTAACTGTATGCACATTTATGCATTTTGCTACACGACAAATTTTTGCACAAAACGATAGAAAGTGCAAATTGTGGACTGTTGTATCAGTTTGATCCAATAGTCGAATAACTAGGTTGCAGAGATCGCAGAGTTAAGACTGAGTCGTAAATGAGCCGATCCCTGCTACATATTGCTACTTTTCAAATTACTTGAATTCAAATTGGTAAATCACTCTAGCAAGTTACAAGTCAAGATTATATTAGTACTATAAGTCATATTCCCATACACCTAATAAAGTACAATTAGTAAGGCAGGCCAGGCCAGGCCAGCAAGGATGTGCAAACTCAGCTGATGAGTTGTCATATAACTAGTAAAGTAAAAGCCTTTTTGTGTGAAGATGCCAACAACAAACAATATAACCACAAAAAGTACACTTTTTGACAGCATGCAAGCAGCATAGCTTAGCTACACAGACTAGTTTAGTTCAACATGAACTTGAATCATAATACCATCAGCAACACATACATGAAATACTTAGAAAAAGATGAAGTAAAGAGATGTAAATATTGATGGTAATGGTGGGCACATGTCAGTAGACAACGCATCATCGCTGTACTTTGATTGTGAGATCACTTTCACAGTAGTAGTAGGGCTAGGGAGTTGGATGGAAGCTATGGATGATGATATAGGGAAAGTAAGCAAGCAGAGGACATAGGCTGTAGTAGTAGTAGCAGAGTAGAGTAGCAATGTTGTATGTACTCCCTAGTCTTGTTAAAATGTTAATGCTATGCCCACAGCTCGTCTGTCTTTGTGTCTGTCTGCTGCTCCTCCTGTGTTTCGTTTTCTCACTTTTAATGCTCACTTTTTTACAAACCATTTACTAACATTCATGTCTTACAAAAACTCTATTGAATAGCTCTCCACGCCAATTAACTGCTTGGTTCCATTTCGTTACTCTTTTTTTACAGTACCTTATAATAAAGCAAATTTTGGCTTTTTCTCTCAACTCAGATTCGACCACTACTTTCTCAAGCTCCGATCTTTCTCATCTGGGTCGTCCTCTTTTGTGCTTCTCTGTTCGATTCCATCTGGGGTTTTTCATTCATTCCCAATCCATGATTTTATTCACCAACTAGGGTTTGGTATTTTTTCTGAAATTGGGGAAAATTGAGTTTCTTTTTTCAATTTAGTACTCATCAGTATTATATAGTTTCATCGATTGTCGTGCTGGAGTTTGTCGCTCGTGCGCTCTGCCTGTGATATCCTCCCTCCAACCACTGATCTCGAGGTATTTGTTCCGTTGACATATACAAAGTTGAAGCTGTATTGTTGGAGTATATAAACAACCTTTTTGTTAGTGTTGGAGTTGGGAAGACTAGACAGAAGAGATGAAGTAGTGGGCATGAGATAATATTTACACATTTGCTTACTCCGCCATTTTCTACAACTCAGAATTGAAAATTGGTTGTTGACTTGAGCATGCTGTGGATGTGGAAGATGTGAGTTCATTCATTACATCATATTTACAGAATCTTCCAAGATTATGTGTTTCGTATTTTAATAGCTTGGTTGGATTGAAGATGAGATTCCTCATTCTTTGAATCTGAATGAGTTGAGGTGGTTTGGCTTTGGTGGGTCTGTTGTATGTATTCACTGAACCAGCCATTCTCATATTTAGTAATAAAGAGTCTGTTGATGACACAATGAATGTGGGAGGAGACGATATGTACTTTGATTCTGTAGATTGTTTGTTGGATGTGGATTCAGTGTCTGTGGCTGAAGATGATATAGGGTGTAATTTGGGCTATGAGATATGGATGAACGAGCCAGAGAGTATTCAGCGTAGAAAGGGGGACTTTCTGAGGAGGATGGGGTTGGGTGAATTTGGTGTTGCTGAGGACAGTGTGGCATTGGATAGAGTGGCCGAGTGCAGTGGAGCGGTATCTCTATCTGGTTCGGGGTTAGTGGATGAGTTAGATGGATGTGTGAGTACTGTCGGGAGGGAGACAGAAAATGAAGCTTTGTCACATGTTGATGACTTGAATTCACAGGATTCAACTGCTTGTTGTTCTGAGAAAGAGGTTGCAAATGTGGAAGGATTATATAATGGCGACAGTAGTATAAATTCCACTATCACGGAGAAACCATCAGCTAGATGGTGGGCACATTTATACAAGAAACCATCTGGGAAAAAGGCAATGGAGTCAACTTCACAAGTACCCAAGATGAATGAAATGAAGGTTCGTCGCAACAAGAAAAAGTGCAAGGAGTTCTCATCTTTATATGTTGGGCAAGAGATCAAAGCACACAAGGGATTCATATTGACAATGAAGTTCAGTCCTGATGGGCAGTATCTTGCTAGTGGTGGTCAGGATGGAATTGTTCGCATATGGCGTGTAGTGTCAAAGGATACATCCACTAAATATTCTGTTCATTGTATGATAGGCCTAAGACCAAGTTGTCAACCGTTGTTGTTCCTGATAAAATTTTCCAGATCGATGATCTGCCATTTCAAGAGCTTCACGGCCACTCCAGTGATATCTTAGACCTGGCATGGTCGAAAGCAAATGTGAGTCAATGCGTTTGAACTTGCATAACATTAAATCGTTTTACATTTCTGGCTATCTTGACTCTGATATGATAAAAATCATATTTTGCAGTGTTTACTCTCTTCTTCCAAGGACAAAACTGTTAGGTTGTGGCAAGTTGGTTCCGATGATTGTCCGAATGTTTACTACCACAAAGATTATGGTAAACTCAATAGTACAGTTTCTTCTTTGCATGATTTATTTTCATTTAGCTCTAAATGAATGCCTTATAAACTCGATTATAACTAATTCTTTTGTGTGTTCAGTAACAAGCATTCAGTTCAACCCTGTTGATGATAAGCATTTCATCAGTGGGTCCATTGACGGGAAAGTGCGGATTTGGGGTGTTTCAAATGGAAGAGTTGTTGACTGGGTGTATGCAAAAGATGTAATAACAGCAGTGTGTTATAAGCCTGACGGACAAGTATGTTACATATCAATAGCTTTCCTCCCATAAGCATAATTTGCTGACTAGTTTCTCATCTTAATACCCTTTTCCTTTTATGAACAGGGTTTTGTAGTGGGTTCCATCTCAGGCATTTGTCGGTTCTATGGAGTGGATGCTTCGAAAGAACATATCCAACTCGAATCACAAATTGATGTCCATGGCCGAAAGAAGACGTCTCACAATAAGATCACTGGCATTGAGGTGAACTTCTCTTTCTGATAGTGTCTTTTTGTGAAGCTGTCCATTTGACATGAGTTATGAACTAACTGTCACATAATGTTAACAGTTTAGTCACAAGGAAGATCAAAGAATGATCATTACTTCTGAAGACTCAAAAGTTACTATATTTGATGGAATCCAAATGACTCACAAATATAAAGGTTAGTTTTTAACATTATAACCTGTTTTCCGCTTCTTTTTGGTTACAAGTTGGACCTTGGTCACTGTAGACAAACTTGCTTGAGAGTCGCGATTCATAATAATTATTGATTAAAATGATATTCTGCATTTTCCTGATTCACTGTATCATCTGAGTATCTTAAGTGAATTGTTTTGTGAACTCGAGTAAAAGGCAACTCTCAGGTCAATATTATATTAAAATTTAATCTGTAGGCTTACAGTGTAAACTTCCTTTGGTATCAAATTATTGTTATAGTTGTCATGCCAGTGGTGCATTCAGGCTACGGAATATAATGAGTCAAATGTATTGAGAGCTGGACTTATTAATGTTTAAAGTGAACCCCATTATGTTGATGAATATTATGAAGATTGTTAAAGTTTTTGTTCTAGCCCAGAAAGATACCATATTTGAGCTCACTGTTCAGTATACGAAGAGTCAATGCTCGAATTCTTACTCAAGTTCCCTTTAGCTGTTTGAGAATCTTATTTATGAAATAGTTTTTGTATCACTCTCAAAAGCATTTTATTCTTAAAAGATTCTTTTGGTGTGATTTTAAATCTGAACTAATATTAATTTGTTAAAAATGGCAGGTCTTCGAAACTCAGGGAGTCAGATGTCTGCCTCATTTACATCAACAGGGAAGCACATAATTTCAGTAGGAGAGGACTCTCAGGTCTATGTTTGGAACTATGACAGCCATCCTGCAGCACCAAATTCCAAGCAGAGCAAATCCATACACTCATGCGAGCACTTCTTTTCAGAAGGTGTGTCAGTGGCCTTACCCTGGTTAGGCAGCGCACCAAATGAGACCCGCAACGAATCCCTTGCCTCACACAGGCAGCAAGAGCAAGCAGAAATCAGAGGAGCAGATGGGTTCTCGCTAGGTAGCTGGTTCTTAATGGATAACCAATGCTGTAGCGGCAGGGCCGCCACATGGCCAGAAGAGCAGCTTCCACTCTACGCAACATCAAACAAAGAACATCAATGTCTCCAAATCGAGAAAAGTAAGCAATGTTTGGAAGCATGGAATGCTGTCATTGTGACAGGAGGTCTCGACGGAAGGATCAGAACGTATCACAATTTCGGACTACCAAGTAATTAGTGTAGTGTTGTAGAATTGTTGTATAGAAGAACATAATAGAGTAAAATAGGAAGAAGCTTGAAACCTTCTATTATCATTTATGGAATGATAAGATTGAGAGGCACCAAAAGAGTTTGGGTGATGAAATATTTGTGAAAATGAATGAAATGCCAAACCCTCCATTTGGGTTTTGGAATATTAGGGTAAAAGAAAATGGAATAAAAATGATTTATTTGGTATTACTTTTGAAAGGAAAAGTTTAAGGACGACAAACATATTTATGTGAAATGTAAAGACATCATCTCAGCAGTTTTCTATCAAATCAGCGATTAATATCGATAAACGTTTCTCTCCAAAGGCCCCATGGTTTTTGTTAATTAATTTTAATTTTAATTAAAAATTAATTTAACTTTTAATCGCTAAATTAATCTAATCCAACGATCAAGATTAAATCTCTTTGTGTAATGCCAAATTGAAATTGTTAATCATAAATAATAAAGTCTTAAGAGAAATTGAGACTTATGAGAAAGGGCTTTTGGGAAACATGAATGAAAGACAATAATGGCTGCAAATTTATTTATAATTAATTGATTACTGATTTTAACATAGGTGGGAGTGGGACACTAAGCAGTGAGCAAGACTATTTAGGAGCACCCGACCCATATAATAGTTCAAGTCGAACCGCACCCTAGTCTCTAAGTACATGGACTATGCAGCAAAATTTGTCTCTCTTATAATAATATAGCCTCACCGAAAATATTCGTCACTATATTTAAAATAAGAGAAGATTATTTTATAAAATAATTGTTGTTGTTTTATTTTTGAATAAATTAAATTACAAATGAAAACAAACCCTGCTTTTATATTATTACGTTACGTAGAGATGTACAAAATATGACAGACTGTAAACCTGATCAACGGTCCATAAATTTTTGAGATTATGAGTTACGGTATGGTCTGGTCCAGAAGAAATAAGGCTCGATCTGTTCTGGACCATAATCCAAATTAAATATAAATTAAAATATTATTTATATTTGAATTATATTTATAAAAATAATTAATTAAGATACAAAAAATATTTAAAATGAAAATAAGTTATAATAAAATTGAAAAATAATATTAATTAGATTTTTAATTTATTTTAATAAATTTAGAACTAAATAATAAAATCAATTACGGTCTTACTGTCCAAACCCGAACCTCCGGTCCACAGTCCAAATTTTCCAAAAAATACGGTCCATCGGTCCGGATCGGTTGTGCATCCCTACTATTAGGTTTTCTATTTGTGGCGAAATAAATTTTCACCATCAAAAGTTTCCATAAACTTCTATGCTCCCCTTCTTTCTCTATTCTTCTTTCATTCTTTTATTTGTTTTAAGGCATACACCATGCCTTCCTGGAGTGATCATCAATGAAGAATGAAGGTAACATAGTACCTCACTTCTACAAGGGAACTCGGTCAATGGACCGTACACATTTGAATGTACTAAATCAAGCACATTATGTTTTCTCTGTGAAGTCTTGTAGTTGAATGATGCCCTATGTTGCTTTCCTATTAAGCATTTAGTACACGATTTGAGAAACGCATCTTTTATTTTCAAACCTAGAAGTACCTCTATCCTATTCAAAATTTATTGTCTTTTTAAACGCATCTTGTTGATATCAGATTGACATTGTAGGCGTCGAAAAATATTTAAGTGTCGAATAAGAATATAATATAATTATTTTGGATTAATATTCAATTTGAGTAAAGCTCTAGGAGGACGGATAAATACATGTGAGACAGTGAGACACGATCTCGATCGTTGAATTCTAACAATCCAACGGATAAGATTTGATTCAAAAATATAACCGTCACTCTCAACCGCTAGGGTTTTTTGCTAATCCAACCGCCAATTATATACAAACCAACTTTAATCTCAGCCGTTCAATTAATCAAATCAACGACTAAAATTATGTCATTCCGTCTTACAATAATCACTTGTCCTCCTTGATCCTAACTCTATTCAATTTAGTTATTTTATTTAAAAGAAGATGATTTGGACATATCAAACCAGCCGGTTGCACTGATCAGACCATCAAATTGAACAAATCAAACAAAGCCCAGCAAGTTTGAAATTCATACACAATTCATTTTTGAAGAAATCTACTTGTGAAGTTATTGGGATAAGCTCTGCATACATCTGTTGCAGTCAACAAATGCATACACTGCACCGCTGCAAAGCATTTGATCACGCAGTGGAATCAAGTAACCGCAACCTTCAGAAGGCAAGGATCACACAACATTATCACATGTAGATTCAGAGGATACAACGAGAGCTTGTCAAAAAAAATAAAATCATTTGTTTCAATACTTTGTTTAATACAAATATTGTGACTACATATATGTACATGTCTCACATCTTTAAGGGTTAACTTACATCCGGTATTCGTCACCAGATTAACAACTCCTCTTCCAACAACTATGAATTTTTTGTTGTTTCTCATTCGTACACGACCAAAATTTTCAGTCATATAAGACGAAAAAAGTCTTTTCTTATTGTCATATGGCACGGTGCTCTAAAATTGATCATCCAGCATGTTTCTAGCGATGTTAAATTCACATCCTCGTCATTACAAAGAATGACTTCATCATTACTTTGATTACCGTTTCATGTTCCCGTTTGAGAATTCTGAGACCCTTCTTGCCATAATTGTAACACTCAATATTTTTCTTCGATGTTGCTCCAGGTGTATGTTTTGACCTCCAGTGATTTTGGGGTTTTTTACTTGTATTTCTTCCATGATGTTCGTGAACAAGAGCCTATGATTCAGATGGCAATCCAAATTGCATAATTTAAAGAAGTCAACTTTACCATTGTTGCGGACGTTATTGACGCAAAATCCTCAATTCTACTCGAACAAGATATCAAACGACCAAAGCTCTGATACCAATTTTTGGGAACGATTGACTACGCAACAGAATTTGTATCTCTCAAGTTACATATTTTCCTCTTGTTTAATAAAATAGACACATCAAAATATTCTTCTATTTGAAATATAATAAAATTACACTTCTGACAAAATAAAAGAGAATTACTATGTAAAATAATTGTTTTTATTTCTAAATGAATTGAATTACAAATTAAAATAAGTTCTGCTTTTATACTACTACGTTTGCAATTTTTTCGTTTGTGGTGAAATAAATTTTTACCATAAAAAATTCTCCTGAACTTCTTTGCTTTTTTTCTTTCCATTCTACCTCCATTCGTTCTTTAACAACTAAAAAACACATAACATTCTACACATTTTCTTAAACTTAACTCATCTAAATTTGTAGGGGGTCTTCAATAATTTGTATGCTCTTAGGTGCGTTGCATCAAAAATGAATGTTTGTCATTTGTAAATTATTTTAATTATTTTTACTCTCGCAAATCAATAATATTTGTTGTTATAAAATATGGCCCCAACAGGGGTGTCCGAGCGGCGTGGGCATGCGATTGACACAGGCAAGGTGCTGGGTTCGATTCCTGCTAAAAACGTTATGGATCAAAAAATATATTCTCGTGCTTCGGTCCGTCTGTCACCATGTAATGAGGTGGTTCGCCTGGTTGTGGGTTTGTGTGGGCAAGGTCCTCAACCACTTAAAAATTATTTTAATTAACTGAATAGTGGTTACAATGTGTATATATTATTCAGATTTATTATATTAGAATTATCTATTCTAATCATTTGAAGTTTTGATAACCGTAGGCATTAAAAAGTGTTGAAAATGGTGTGTGTTGCTATCAAGGCTCATTAATACAAGTACTAATCCTTGTCTCCTTTTTTTAGGTTTGGAAATGGTGTACTATAAAGACTATCACGAGGATGGTCAGTCGTATTTGTGTGTTTCGGATAGTCAGACGGCTAGAGCCTCTACTACGAAGCATAAGTTTTTAGTTCACCGATCAATGTTAGGTTCTCAACTTCGTTAGCTTTAGTTGAAATGCGAACGAGATTTTTTAAGAAGATGACCATGCATACTGATGTTGAGATCGAGAAGGACGAGGAGAGATTAAGGAGGTCGGAATTGAAAGTGGGAATTGAGATCGAGAAGAATAGTGAAATTGAGTTTGGATTGAAAATGGTGCGTTGAGAAAATGATGAGGACAGTGAGAAAGGCTAGTGTTACTTGCACCCCCAAGACAAAACACCTCCCTCAAAATCCCTCTTTCTTCCAATTATACCCTCCTCTCATTTTATTTACTTTTCTTTTTTCATACTTACTTATACTATAATAATTCCATTTAGTTTTTAACGTAGCATATTTATAAAATTTCTGATATTTTATATTTTATTTAAATATATATTATACAAATTAGAACGTAAAATTATTTGAAATCTGCATAAATTTAAAAATGTCATACTTTTATGTATTTTGTTTATTTTAATTTATGAACTCAAATGCATGCGAATTTTACAGAATTATTTATTTTTGACAGGTGATGTGACAAATGCATGCAATTTCTTTGCAAAATCATTTACTTTTTATTTTGTAGTGTATGGTAGTTGTCGCATTTCATGTGCGGGTGTATGAAATACATTATTGGTTTTGACTAGCGATGTGACAAATGCATGCAAATTTTACAGAATTATTTATTTTGCATCAGTGATGTGACAAATGCATGCAATTTTTTGCAAAATTATTTACTTTTTATTTTGTAGTGTATGGTCGTTGTCGCATTTACATGGGTGGGTGTATGAAATACATTATTGGTTTTGACTAGCGATGTAACAAATGCATGCAAATTTTACAGAATTATTTATTTTGGATCAGTGATGTGACAAATGCATGCAATTTTTTGTAAAATCATTTACTTTTTATTTTGTAGTGTATGGTAGTTTTTTGCATTTACGTGTGTGGGTGTATGAAATACATTATTGGTTTTGACTAGCGATGTGACAAATGCATGCGAATTTCAGAATCATTCATATGTGGATTTGTAATCTAACATGCATAATTAATACAATTTTGCATGTACTCCTATAAAGAGGGAAATGGGCATGCGTTCAACAAATCACTCTAACACTACCATATCTCTCTATCATGGATAATGATTATTCGGTTTCATTTTCGTATAGCTGGTCCTATGGGAATGAAATTCGTAGTGAGGAAAGTATCACCAACAACCATCGGGATTATACATCAGAATATACCACAAACAAGGTTAGTTATTATCATTATTGTATGTTTATTTAGCCATTTTGAAAAAAATATAAGTTCTGAAGTTTTGTTATTTATGTAGATATTTGAAAATAGAGAAGATATGATAAATTGGGTGAAGAAGGTTGGTTTGGAAAATGGTATTGTAGTGGTGATTAAAAATTCTGCGAAAAAAAAGGGTGGAAAGATGCCGAAGTGTATTCTTGCATGTGAAAGGGGAGGGAAGTACAAATCTCTGGTTTTGATTGAAGAGACATCCCGAATAAGGAATACCGGAACTAGAAAATGTGAATGTCCATTTGAGGTCAGAGGTCAACCAATTCCTCCCGAGGGTGTGATGTGGAGTGTTAGGGTAATATGTGGTATTCACAACCATAAATCAGCAGAATCTATGGAGGACCATGAGTTCCCCATATCTGCACCTCGGAAGCAACTCAAGCCAAAGGTATAACTTACTTCTATTTTTCAAATTCCTTAGCTTAAATGTTTTAGTATCTTTGATTGATAATATGTGTATATATATTTCAGGGCAGAAGGGGCACATGCGAGATTGAAATGTATTTGGGAGATACTATGTCTTCCTTAGATACATCATTTGATAAAATACACAAGATGTTGACAAACCAGTTCGGAGATATTCAAAAGTCATTTGAGAAATATATCAACATTCCACGACATGCACATTTACATGACGATATTTTCGGTGAAGTGAGGTGTCAGATTTCTTAGAGGCAATGGAGTTGATTTCTGATGAGCTAAAATGTGTTTCTGATTCGTCTTACCAACCAGTGGGTAAATGCAGCTGCGCAATTAGGAATATATATGGATTGCCGTGCAAGCACGATCTTGCACATTATAGGAACTTTACCATTCCCATTCCTATAGAAAGTATCCATGCACATTGGAGGAGATTATCGATGCATGTACATGCGAACCCTTATGAGGAACCACGAAAAAACAGAACTTCTCACGTTGTTGAGATGTTGGATAAGATGAATTCAAACATGGGGGAACATATGATAGATCGATTTTTTGATATGGCAGACCCAACTCAAAGTACAGTTCGAGTCCCTTCGTACAATGTAGAGCGCAAAGGTCGACCAAGTGGTAAAGACAAGCAAAACAGACGTCGCATGCCTTCTTTTGTGGATATATCCACTTCGGGATCCGGGGTCAATCAGAAGAATGTGACATTTGAAGTTCATAGTACTACATCAACCAATGACTTTGAAGTTCCGAGTACATATGATACCTACATTGACCAAATACCTGAGGTAATGCGTCATTTTATTTCTAACATTGTCGACGTTGCACCAGATGGTCACTGTGGATTCAGGGCGATCGCTGCACTAATCGGATTGGGTGAAGAGGGTTGGATGCAAGTACGGTGGGATCTTATTGATGAGATTCAACAAAATAAGGATATGTATGATGTCATCTTTCCAAATAAGGATACATCAAACAATCTTCTATTTTTGTTAAATTATTTTGATACACCAGCACCTGAGAGGCATTGGATGGAGTCTATGACTTTGGGAATTGTCATCGCATCAAGGTATAATATTGTACTCCATACATTTGGTAGAACTAACTGGAGTTGTTTTACCCATTTGCCATTAAGATCTCCTCCAGTTAAAGACAACGAGCGCGCAAAATAGCCCTTGGACATGTTGGAAACCACTTCATTCAACTTTTTTTACACCCATATCATCCGGTGCCACCTATTCCAACATGGTGGTGGGAATATTCATCACATGAAGCTAGAGGTGGGCATCTTCATATCAGACACGTATTAATCTATGGAATGATATAACGGGTTCGGGGCCTCCAGGAACAACATTTGGAGGAAATATTGATTAGAAATGACTACTTTTCATTTATCTATTTTTAAGTATTGTTGAATGTTTTTTAAGTATTGTGTTCAAGAAATTACTTATAGTTGGAACCCTTTTATGTTTTATTTGACTAGTATATGAATAAATGTGCTTATGGCGTTTTAATTGTTCGTAGCATTTTCTAAAATACTACTAATAATAAATAGTTATATTAAATTATTTTTAATGTTAATTATATTTTTGTTGATTTTTTAAAGTATTTAAAAATTGCAACAATATTTAATAATTAAAATAATATAAAAAATTAGACTTAAAAATATTAACATTTAATACAATTTAACAAGGTACAAACAAGTAAATGACTTAAGAATAATTATGATTTGAATGAAGGGTAAAACGGTAAACTTGTCATGGGTATTTTGTCTTGGGGGTGGGAGTAACAACTCCCGTGAGAAATTGTGAGATGCAAATTGTGACACGTCACAAGTTAGTCACGTCACAAAAGAGGTGTCTAAAAGGGGTCTTTTAATAAAATACGAAGTTAAAAAAAATTGAATATGTATTCACAAAACAATGTAAAGGGTCAATGTGACACGTTACAAGTTATTCACGTCACAAAAGTGTTATCTAAAAGGAGTCTTTTAATCAAATATGAATTAAAAAAAGAATATATATTCACAAAACAATGTAAAGGGTCAATGTGACATATTGTCGACTTGCATTACCATAAGTAATGAGAAAAGTAAGTGGTTACTCGCTAAGTTGGATAACAACAAAGTACAAAATATTATGCTATCGTCTTACGATGAGTTCGACATGCATATTTTTTTATTTCCACCGATAAAACAATCAGGACCATTACGAAAAGTAATGAGGGATTCAAGTTATTACTCGCCAAGTTGGACAACAACAGAGTATAAAATATTCTGCAATCGTCTTACGACAAGTTTGGCACATGCGTCCTCATGTATCAAGAACCATCACTGACAACACTTAAATATTGCACATAACACAATTCAGAGGGGGTAATTTGCGGCATTAAAAAGTGCTAAAAATAAATACAAATTATTCGAAATAATTAATTATTTCGAACCCAAATAAAATAAATAGATCATTGGACCACAAAAGCCCATAAATCAATATCAACCTAAATGATTTTTTCTTACAAATAGAACTTTTCTTATTCATTTGAAGGGAGCTTGAAAATAAAAAGAAGATTTCTCTTAGAGATCTTATAGCTAATTGTAGTCATCAAGTAGACACAGCGTACCACCTGCTACAACTACTCAAATTAGTGAAACGCTAAAGTGAGATCAAGTCATCGTGACCCTCGCTTAGCAACAACAAACTTCAAATCAAGAAACACTACATTATTTACTATGCAGTAGAATCAAAGGATTATTAGAAATTATACACGAATTTTTTGAAATCAATAAAAGCATTATTTGCTTCATCTATTTTGTATTCGTATAAAATATTGAGTGTACAATAAAAACAAGATGTAATCTTATTTTTACTGAGAGGATTTCTAGAATTGCTTGCGAGAATAATACTAAAAAGTTAGCATTACCAAAAACAAGAAAAATATTAACAAGAAGAAATCAACATAATCAAAATCATATAGATCAAAATGTTTTAGGATTATTACCCAAATAATGCCCTACGATTTTCTAATCCAATTCGAGTCCATTGCTTAGAAATTGACATGAACGACTTTGAATCACTATTGTTGCGAAAGCTAACGACGGACGGTTGAAGAGATCGAGACTTGCTTGACTAGAGAGCAGCGGCTGGCCGCAGCGGAAGCTTCGAAGTCGGTCAGTAGCGGTTCACGCGCTCGCCAACGTCATCATCACTAGGTTCATGCTGAAGAGTCAGGAACGGTCAAACCCTCGTCCGATTCTGGATGTGACGAAATTTGACAATGACGACGAAGCGAATAGCGGTCGACGTCGAATTTACTTTCCCTCATGATCCTTCTTTAGAATTGAGCTTGATAGCGGCAAGCAGGGGACGAAATCATCAGAATCGCCTCAAGAACGTGAGTGGTGGAGAAGGACGCTGGAAGATTGAGGAGGGGAAAATTGAGATCGAGGAGAATGGTGAATTAAGTTTGGATTGAGAATGGTGTGTTGAAAAAGTGATGATGACGGAGAGAAATTGTGAGATGCAAATTGTGACACTTCACAAGTTAGTCATGTCACAAAAGAAGTGTCTAAAAGGGGTCTTTAATTCAAGTGAGAAATTAAAAAAGTGCTAAAATAGAGAGAAATATGAATTCATAATAATTTTTAATTCTTCTTAATTATTTGGGATCCCAATAAAATAAATTGGTCATGATCAACAAACGAACTCATAAACCAAGCTTAGCCCAAATAAAAAGAAGACTTCTCTGAGAAATCTTAGTTAATTGCAGTGATTAAATACACACAACGTATTTGCATAGCCAAACTCTAAGTGAGATCTAGTCATCGCGGCCATTACTTAGCAACATCAAATTTAACGCGGTAGAATCAGAGGATTACTAGAGATTGTACACGAACTTTCTTAAATCAATATAAGCGATATTTATTTTCTTTATTTTGTATTTAGGATGTTCACACGAACAACTTCAAGCACAAGAACGCGATCAAACTCGATGTCCAAAGATAATAATAAAAATCAATTCAAATAATATCTGCAAGAGTCATTATACGAAAGGGGAGAAAGTGAACATTGTCAAGAGCACTAGTCTCTAATTCTGCCTACGCACATTGTCAAGAGCACTAGTCTCTAATTCTGGTTATTACACATGAGAATTATGTTATCCAGTTAGCAATGTTTATCTTCATATAAATTCAAATTCATATGTTATATCAATGCTTTTGGTCATGTTATAGACATCAAATAATATAACTTTGATTCTAATCACCCTTTTTAAACCAAGCTTATTTTGTAGAACCGATCGAATTCTCCAATGATTCCTGTCTCATAGAATGGTTTGGCATCTCATTACATCATGTTACTCACTTAGTTCAAACCTGACTAATTCCCATTTTTACAAATATTTAGGTTGCAATTGTTGTTGGTGGTGGAAATATTTTTCGTGGTGCCTCCTGGACTGGAAGTAGTGGCCTTGACCGATCTTCTGCTGACTACATTGGGTATTTACTTTGTCTTTTAATAATAAGCTAGCTAAAAAGACATGTAAATCGGCTGATGAAATTAGCCCATGAGATTGGCTGTTTATTAGACTTATCATGGCCTTACAAATTGTTATTTGTCAAAAAAAGCAGAGTAGGACATTACTTATAATAAATTGCGGCAACTGTTGTTGCTGGTTAATTATGTTTTTCTAAGGGAAAGATCATCGGAGTTGAGTAATTAATCTACCAGTACAATTTATTTGTGAAAAAACTCTACATGATGTATCTTAATATATTTCTATACAGGATGTTGGCAACTGTGATGAATGCTATATATCTTCAAGCAACAATGGAAAGCATTGGCATTCCAACCCGAGTCCAGACTGCTTTTAGAATGTCTGAAGTTGCTGAGCCATATATACGGCGAAGAGCGATTAGACATTTAGAGAAGGGACGGGTTGTGATTTTTGCTGCCGGAACTGGTAATCCATTCTTCACAACTGATACCGCTGCAGCTCTGCGTTGTGCTGAAAGTAAGTCATATTTATGAATTTGGTAAGGCCTTTTTTTATTGTTTTCAGTGGCACCATTCCATTTTTGTAATCTGATGTATCCTCATATTTATTCAGTTAATGCTGAGGTAGTACTGAAAGCAACTAATGTTGATGGAGTTTTCGATGATGACCCAAAACATAATCCAAATGCATGTCTCATGGATACGCTTACATATCACGAAGTGACATCCAAAGACCTTTCCGTGATGGACATGACGGCTGTAACCTTGTGCCAAGAAAACAATATTCCAGGTAACTCCAATCCTTGGCCTGTTTGTATCGATACATATGTTATGCTAACATCGTAACTCATGTGACAAGCCTTCTTAAGTAAGCAGCGATTAATCGCCCGAAGCTCTTTTACTTTGACTCTGTCACATGTACATACTAAATTATATCTGGATGGCTTATTCCTCTCGAGTGAAGTCCCTACTTTGACTGATATGGAATTTTGCAATTGGTTTTCATATGCAGTTGTTGTTTTCAATCTGAACAAACCTGGTAACATTGCCAAAGCTATTCTGGGGGAAAGGGTTGGCACCATTATTGGTGGAACAAGGGACTTGCTAGCCGAGTAGATTGTTCTTCGTTAGGGGCTGGTGGTATCCTTATTTTGTGGAACGTTGGTAAGATCCATGACAGGGTAGGGCTGATATGTACAGGTTTTGATCCATGACACCTGTAGTTATGATTTGTTAAATAGTTTTTTCACCAATATGACTCGTCCCATCAAATATATACTTTAAAAACAGATATATAGGTTACAACATAAAACACAATATGAACCATTGGATCATGAAAAATATACGGTTCAGATCTTCATCAGATTTTAAAATAAAATCATCATTTAAATTAAAATATATTAGTAAAATAAAATCAGGGGATGAAATAAACAATTAATTTGAGCGGTTACCTTAATTTGAGGAAACCCAAAACAAATTGAATTTCACAGATCCGATTTCGCAGATGTCTAATCCAAAACGTTTTGGTGGTGGAGGTCGGTGAGGATTAGGGCGACGGATGGAGCTTGCGGTGGTGGTGGGTAGTGGAGGGGAGGGCTTTTGGAGGCGGTGGGTTTTGAGGACTGAGAGCGACAACTTCTATGTTATATTTTGCTTCAAGTTCTCAACAAAGTAAACCTTTGATTTTTCTGTGATGTTTGGATATTATTTTAAGTTTTTGAGTAAGGATTTTATTGTTATGGTTAATGAACCAAATATATACAAAGTCTGAACCAATCTTATATTTTTGTATGACCTTGATTTTATGGTTCATGAATCAAATATGTACAAAAACTGAATCAATATTGCATTTTTTTATAAACTTGATTTTAGGGTTCATGAACCGAATATGTACAAAAGATGAACCAATAACGTATTTTTGTATAAACTTGATTTTTGTGGTTCATGAACCAAACATGTACAAAAGATGAACCAACATTGTATTTTTGTACAACCTTGACTGTTATGGTTCATGAACCAAACACGTACAAAAGATGAACCAAACACGTACAAAAGATGAACCAACATTGTATTTTTGTACAACCTTGACTGTTATGGTTCATGAACCAAACACATACAAAAGATGAACCAACATTGTATTTTTGTACAACCTTGACTATTATGGTTCATGAACCAAACACGTACAAAAAGTGAACCAAATATGTACAAATGATGAACCAAACATTGTATTTTTGTACAACCTTGAGTGTTATGGTTCATGAACCAAACACGTACAAAATTTGAACCAATCGTGTATTTTCGTATAACTTTGACTGTTATAGTTCATGAACCAAACATGTACAAAAGGTGAGCCAAATATGTACAAATACTGAACCAAACATGTATTTTTGTACAACTTTAAATGTTATGGTTCATGAACTAAACATGTACAAAAGCTGAACCAAATATGTATCATATTAAATTCTTATTTCATTAATGCATAAAATTGAACGTTCTATTAGAATGTGTCGAGTGTTTTACTTCCGATTTCATCTTTCATTGCGTTTGTATCTAAGATTAAAAAGGATTATTACGAATTTTGTTGATTCGTTCGAGATCTAAAAATTCAAAACTGTCAATCGGTTACCATAAAATAAGGAGGTGATAAATGCAAATATATTTTATATATATTTTGATTTTGTACAATTACTAATGTACCCTTTTTAGTATTTAATGTAATTATTTTAGGCAATTAAATCTAGCCATTAATTATATGTCACGAATGATTAGGATTTCGTTTCATGTTTCAATCTAGATGTCCCGTTTCATTTGATCCATTCTCATACTTTATATGCTTAATGTTTAATTGTTCTATTTATATTAAGTTTATAGATTCATGTTTGAAAATATTCTTTTATATGTTGAGAAAATGATTCAAATAGGACATTTATATTTTCGTAAAACCGTATGATATTATTTCAAACATTGATTTTATCAATCCAACAGACAAAATTTAACCAATTTTTTTTTCAAATTCTACCATCCATGTATTTTGTAAACTCAACCGCCCATTTTAATCAAATTCAATTTTAATCTTAACATTCTAATTAATCAAATCAACGATTAAGATTTTATTCTTACATCTCAAAAATATTTAATAGAAGATTTTACGATTTAGAGACTTCAGACTTCAAAATAACTATTAATAAAAGATTTTACGATTTAGAGACATTTCAGGCTGAATATTATAAAATAGTACTATAATAGGCTTGATCATCACTTTATTCAAATATTGTGAAAAATATTAATAGTGATCCCATTCAGAGTGTTAGAAGAGGTCATTTGGTACCATAACAGTAAATTCTACAACCAGACTTGTTATACCTGATTCTTCATCATGTGCAAAGGATGCAGACTTCTAATAATCCATGTTATAACAACACAACAACACAACAACACAAGTAAAATTACAATGATCAAACTGTAGTCTAGCAAAAATTGCTAACAGTTGAGTTGCACAATAGTCAAAGAGATCACATCTATGGATTACAAGTAATGAGGTTTTCCTACCAATTCAAGATCATGAAAAAAGAGAATTCAGAGGGTCACTCGAGCAGCCTATGTAGGACCTTCCAATACCTTGGGCATGCAGGGTTCAAATGGATTGATTTTACAACCCATTTTAGTGCAACTTGATACGACTCTGAGCTGTATACATCACCTTGCAGTTTCCCTTTGGATTTTGCCAACAAATGCATTTGGAAAAATAATTCTGCAGGTCTCGTTTCTGTGAAAAGGTCCCAACAAAAACACATGAGGCGTGGCAACACAAATTACAACCAGAATGATAATAACAATGGAAAGTAAGAATAACAAGCATGGTGCAGAAGACATAAAATAGTACTTGGACTACCTATCAGTTTGAGAAGGCTATAGACCACAACTGAAAAAAAAAAAAAGGGATAGGAGCAAGAAGAAAATTGAGGCTATGGACTGGAGTCCGCTTAAAGCAACTTAACATTAGCAAACTCTTTTGATATGTAGTGCAAATATCACTTTGAATTCACACAGCCATTTAGGCACCGCAGTTACCACAAGTGAACTCCAATCCACATATAAATCCAAGGCCCAAGCAAACTCTCCACAAAAACCAAGCAACTTTCGGAAAAAGGAAACTCCAACCATGTTCTAAGATCAGAAAATAAATAAATCTACACAACAGGTGGGACTAGGGAAGCTTCCACACATTGTGGGAAGAAGATGCCTTATATGAGGTAAAATTTAGAACCCTTAACCCCGTGAAAGCAAGTTATGAGTTCTACCACTTGACCACCTTATTTGCCAGTGCGAAAAAACTTGAGGGAACAAAACACACACATGACACACCCCTGCAGTTCGTAAGGCTTTTTCACCGATACTTAATAGCACTAACATATGGATCACAAAACCAAAGTAGTGGCTGCAATGTTGACAAACCAACCTTAACTAAAGGTGAAAGCTTGCAACAAGAGTGAATAACTAGTTTAAATTATGTTTTACCTGGACTCCAGACAAGCCACTCGTGACGAAGATTATTTTCCCACTTCGCCGAAGAGCCAAGACTTCCTACAGCTTTGGCAAGTAAAATTGATGCAAAAGGGAGACGGTATCTTGACAGCTCTTGAGCTCTTGCTAGATTCTTTCCAGCCAGCAATAAGAATTGTGAATCAGATTTTTGTCGAGCAAGTTCCAGACAGATGGCACCTGAACAAAGATGGTCAAATGGAATGATCAAATAATTCTCTATGTACAGTGTGCCCAATTATAGGCATTTCTTCGAATCTACTGCCAAAAGACAATATGTATTTACCATGGCACAGAAAGCTACAGAAATCACTGATTGTCAGTGAACAAGATTGAGCAAGAAACTCTTCTGCGGAAACAATATTGTGATTTTGCAAGGAAATAAGCCCCATGACGCAATTATACACTGACATCCATCTCTTTGCTGAGGTATCATTTTCCTTAAAATATTCTTTCATACTTGGTCTTAACAAGTCATAGCTAGTTCCGCGTCGTTTCCCATTTTCAAGGAGGACAAAACAAATCCAACCAATAGGACAGTGAGTTTTCAATTGGGAACATTTCAGTAATTCTTGCTCCAGGTTTGATATATCCTCTCTTAGATAAAGAACACGGCACAACATCAAGTGAGCGAAAAAATTATAACCATCTGGTAGCATAAGTGTCGATGCAGTTCTAGCATGCATTTCACTACTGACATCATCCCCAGTTTGCAGATCAATTTCCGAAGCACAAAGAAGAAGCTGGAACTTTTGATACTGATACCCAAGGTCATTTGTCGAATTGATTTGTCCATAGAAATTTGGCAACAAAAATCGCTTAAGAGCACCACATAGGTTGGCAGGAAATCTTTCCTCGCGAGCCTTCTGCATCAGGTTGAGTGCAACCAAATACCGTACTTCAGAATTCCATGGCTCTTGACGTAACCATCTGTGTTCAAACAAAGGAGTGCATTAATGAAAAAAGTGTCCCGCATGATAGTATCTTTACTTAGATACACACTAAATTGATATTTGTGCAACTGTTACTAACTTTTGTAGCTGCAGATGAACTTTTTGTGCATCACAAGACCAACAATGGCATGATGGGAAAGAGATCCTTAAATTCCTATTGCCAGCATGGTAACACTCAATGGCTCCGGCCCCAAGTACCTCACATCCAAATTTTAACCCCTCCCTATCTGAATGGCGAGGGATATCCAAGGTGCAACACTTTGAGACATGGCATAACTCCAGCTTTCCGAAAGAGAGCAAATAACCAAGCAAATTCCTGCAGAAAAGCCAAGTCAGATGGATGAAACCTTACTTACCTATAGAAGAAATGAATAGACAAGCTAATTTACAATACAGCTGGAATTTAGGTGTTTAAGTGGAAGACATGGGAATCAACAAAGATAGTTCATATCCAAAGGTCGCCAACAGTACGACTTCATCACTTTCAGACAATATATGCTGCCAATAATCTTTTACTGTGAAAGAAAGTGTTCCTTAAAAAGGATAACGATGCAAAAAGTATCTAACCGAGCATAGAAGCCTATAATAGAAAAGGGTCAACAGTCAACACTGGACGCCAGGAAAGGGTTGCTATACGCCAAGCTATGTCAGAGATATGCTGTCATGTATATACTAGTACTGCATCTTGTTTGAAAGAGTCACGAAAGAATACAGACAGGGCTCTCAAATGATCATTCTGCTAAAGTGAAGCTCCATAAGGCTATTACCTTAACAAGAGACTATTAGGGAACGTATGAAGAGCTTTTCTGAGGTGTCCCACTCCACTTTGGTAGTTGAGTATACATTCTGATTCATGTCTCAGCTGCAAATTTTCAATGTTGCCATTTTCAGTTCAATCATAGAGAGATGATCAAACATGCTATGCCCAATATGATATTGTTAGTGTGCGAAACTCACCACCTTAGTAAGTGCTATTAGATAGTGCATCTCAGTAGTATCTTCAAACGATTCAATATATCGTCGACTTTTTGCAACAAGTGATATGAGCTTATTGTCTTTGTCGAAGGCTTTAATCGCAGATAATGCAAAGCTAGTTTCAGAATTTTCAAATAGCTTTTCTGACATCTTGAGAATCTCTGATATAGATGACTCTAAACCCGATACTCTATACAACAGGCTAATTATGAAGTTAAGAAAAACAGGACATGATGTCTGTGTCATGCCGGTTAATGTTGAGCTCAGAGATTTTGTCAAGGAGAGAGCCAAATTATTTTGTCCAAGTTGCCATGCAGAGAGAGCATATATTAACAAACCCTTCACATCTAGAAGACCTATTGAGAAAACATCACAAATATTCAACAATATAATTAGCAACTACAACTAATATTGAAAGCAAAATTTGTCACTGTCAGTTGCAGCTAAATAGCTTTATCAGCACATTTAAAAATCAATGCATCAAATTCTAAAATTCTACTTTCGAGTAACTTGTATTAATATGAAACTCACAGATATATGTTTTCTAGGAGGGTTACATTATTCCTCATTTACAACTATAAATCCAACTTTACTATTGTTCTGGGTACTTAAATGACGGACCACATAAGTCTTCTAATAGGAGAACCTTATTTGAAACTGTTGGTGTAATGGCCGGGATCCAATTATTTTCTAAACTATTGCAACAGGCCCACTCCATTTTAATGATGCAATTAGGAAACTTCAAAAGGTTACACAATTTTTATAGAATTTTTCGTTAAATATCTACCGAGAAAATTGGAGTCACCACATGTTTATTATGGCTCAAGTTACCAATTTAAATAGTAACTATTTTAAAATTGACTTAGTGGGTAACCACACAGATTGTATGAATGCCTTCTCTGTACCAAAGCAACACATGATTTGCATAGATTTTGAGAGATTCGTCTGACAGATGATAAGCCTAGGGAAAGAAAATATTGACTGAAAGTGACTAAGCTTGATTTCAGTTCAAGAAAAGTATTTACCTTTGTTGTTCAGATACTCACATTCATGTACAGCATCCTTTGCATTTCCTGCCTTCAATTAAGAAAATAGTTACTGTATATTTCAAGCAAGTAAACAAAAAAGGATGAGCATAAACTTTACACTAGAGACGCGTTCACTATGCTAGCCTCCCAGATAGCGACATTGGAAGTAATGAGATAAACCATTATACTGTGAGCTACAGAGTATTGACATTAAGTTAAAGAATACCCAATACAAAAGCTCGTACCTTACATAAACTCCTAATCAAATTATTTGTTATGTCTCCATTGTGAAGTTTGAATAAGATTTCACCACAAGCTTGAAGAGCAAATCGAGCCAGCCTATATGATTCAGCAGCCAATGTATATTTCCCTTGGGCCTCGAGAACTAGCCCATGCAGATTATGAGATTCAGGATTCTGAGGCGCGCATTGGACCGCCTGCTGACTAGCTGTAAACACCTGTTGGAATTTTTTACCATCAACTTCAATAACATATTATAAGGTTCACTTTCCATAAATAGCTCATGATGCAAGCAAGTCAAACATGCATATATTAAAGAAGTACCTGTGCAGACTTTAGGTGATCGGACATTAGAGCAAGCCTCACAAGACCTAATTGGAAATCCGCTAGCTGCCAAGTACCAGAATTAGAAGTCAAGTAGTTCACATTTGCAACACACAAATGACAAGTCGAAATTGACTCTTAAGCACCACCCAATACCACATTCTGTGGCAACTGTTACACATAACCAAACCCTCTTAGACTCTCAGTCATCCTTATTCCCAAAATTATTGGTTTTGTGCATGACAAAGTGGTGCATTAAATATTTGGTACAGCTTATGATGTTTGAAGTAGAGTTGGCTCTCATCATGGAGAAATAAGATGACTGTTTCATACCGGCAAAATCTGTACAGACCGTAAGCAATCTTCAAAAGCTTCTCCCAACGTGGTTTTCCTGAAGAACATTAAACATTTACGACACACTCTTGACATGGTCTGTTTCTTTCCTTTTAATTTAAGGCGCTTGAAAAGAAAAGTGGTTGAAGAACTGAAATTACACCTAAAGCAAAAATCAGCAGCCATGCCAGCCCACGGTAATGCAAGAGAAGGATCTATACTTCTAGCAGAATCAAAGGCTTTATGTGCCATTATCCCTTTACACTCTTTCCGATATATCTGTAATATTCACATTTTTCAAGGCTTTAAGTACGATGAATGAATAACTTAGTGTATTCCGCACATAAAGTCAATCAAAAGTGTAATGGCACATATGTAGCTTATGCATGTCAATTGGGAGAGTGAGAATGAGCCAGTCAATCAACTCTTAAATAATTAATTGAAATACCCAACATCAATTCCAATGATAAACAATAGGCATCACACTCCAACCTGCCTTCTAAGACAATGCTTAATATAAAACAGTTGCAACAAGCTAAACATGAGGCTATCAAGTTGAATAAGGCAATGAGCATCATTTTTCAGAACCTTTGGTCAATATCAAACTCATTAAGGACTCAAGGGCTTAATTAGAAGCACATCATGAACTGGTGGTAGTAATATATGATAAATGTAATATTATCAAGTATCTATATTAACTTATAGAGAAACAAAGCAAGCACCTTTCCAAGATAAGCCCATGCAGTAGCTAAGGAAACATCCAACTGTAACCCTCTGATGTATGCATGTTGCTTCAATGCAGTGTGATGAGATAAGCAACCCAAAGTCACCCATCGTTCACAATTACTAGCATCAAGCAACAAAGCTCCCAGAGGCATCTTTTCTGACAGCAGGCTGACAATCAACAAGAGACCCAATGCAACAGATAAGTTGACAAAATAGTAAATAAGACTACCATCTATCAATATGACTGTCAGGAATTGCAATGTTACCAGGACTTTGGGTCCTGATCCCGATACTCGCTCAGGTCACAGACTAGATCTGATGCTAATCCAATATCACAATAAATGTTGGGCTGCCATGGAGTCAAGTGTAAAGCCTTCTGATATGATCTCCGGGCAGATACAGAAGCTGAGTAACAATATTGTTTCCAATCTAGGATCGATGCATGGAAAGCTTCCATATCATAGGCTATACCTTCTTCTTTTCTCCACGGGTAGCATTTTGCCAGAGCGAACTACAACAATTCACGACTACTTAAACTGTGATCTTTAGAAACAAGACAGAAAATACAACATAAAAACTCAATAGGCGGAAGTTATGACATATCATACCAGGACATCTCCATGCAACTTCCACAGAGATGATTCATTCCCGATAAAATATTTGCTTGACACTCCTAATTTGGATGCTTCCTGAAGGATTCATGAGGCGACCATTTGTGAACACAGTGAGGAAAACATAAGAAATAGTTGAGTTGCAGTGGCAGCGGATGACTAACTGTTAAAAGGGAAGATGCCCATCCGAAAGCGCCTAAACATTTACAGTCCTTTGCCAAGCCATAAAGTGCAGATGCAAGGCCATAATGGATGGATATATTTTGAGGAGAAATCTCTAGAGCTCGACGAAATTGCTCCACTGCCTAGGACCATTTCATCTTAGAATATAATTTCAAAACCAAATACTAGTCACATAAAAAGGAGGATAATACATGCGCTATATAAAACAATGCGGGAAATCCGCATGGGATATGATTTACATCCATTCCATTCACGATGCGTCCTTTTTCACTGAACTGAACGGCTAAAGTTTACCTCATCTAATTGATAGAAAAACTCGAAAACATAATTTTGTTGACTATTTAGAGAAACTAAAACATTATATATATTAAGATAAAAAATCCTATAAATGACATCGTTTGAGTGTTCAAAAATCAAAATAGTTACTTAACCGAAATACTGAATATTGTGAACAACTAAAAATTTCAATGCAAAGTAAGAGACCTGTAGATTTCATTACAATCTGAACATGCATCAAATTTGCATAAGGCCCAGCTTTAAATTACAGACATTCACACAAGGCTCATTAAGACAGATACCTAACAACTCAATATTAAGTACCTTTCTAAAGAGACCAAGCATCATATGGACATTTCCACTCTCAACCAATGCAAAGACTCTAGAATTCTCCAACTCAGTGGCACGCCCGTATGACTGTTGCATATTATTCAAGGATTATGTATCATTGAAATCATAAATCATTCACTTCAAGCCGGTAAGCAAAAGCTTCATAGAAAGTTGGCACACAGTGTTTTTCAGGATAAAAGAAATGATCAGAACTAAAATTAGTGAGCACTGGAGGTTAAGCAAAATTGTACGTTAAATGAGGCAACATCTGTAAAAAAGTTAGCATCTATTGGCACTCAATGCACCTGCTGACTCGCCACTGTAAGGGGGTATGCAACAAAGCATACATCGCCGATTTATGACATTGTAATTCAACCAATGGTCTATGTAATTGCCCTTACAGTTCAATCGCAGTCGTTTAATAAATTGTTGAAACACTGGACATTTGAGCCAGAATGAAGTTCTTTAAATAATGTTTTTTGGTAAAAAATCATTAAGTTCATTTTGCATATTCCAGTATAATCTACAATATTGTGGCAGCTATAGTTTGGGCTTTAAAATAAAGAGTTACCTTCAGTGCAGCAGTAAACATACCCAAACTTTGATATGCAAAGCCCAACGACTGCACAGGTTACACTTTATCAAATAAAGGAAATGATGCTCCACATACAGGATCAAAGTAAGATAAACAAACAGATAAGAGGGTTTGAGGAAAATATCGTAACTATTGATACTATTCAAGATACCTCCCATAAGTCTGCACAAGTAGGATAGCCCCTTATGGCATGTTGAAGACTCTGCACGGCTTCTGACCATTTTTTCTGATGGACCTGAAATGTGCATTTCAGCGTTGTAATGTCTCTGTGAAACCCACAACGAATACACTAAGGATTAAAATACGAAACCTGAAAATACCCTAGTCGGCGGGTAGCCCAAAAGGCTCGGGGAGCTCTTAGAGGCGTCTTGGCAGACAGCAATCTCTAAACCAATTTTTCCTCTCTTATCCAGTAAATTGCACAACGCTTCCTTGTATTATGTTGACAATGGTTCATTCTCACAAGTTTATATTAAACAAAGATGAGATAAAAAAATCAGCAACAAGCCATAAACATAGCACTAGGAGCTGTATACCCCTGAATCCGAGTCGCTGGGGTTGAGGGTAACAGCTCTCTGGTAACATTTGATTGCTCTCTCAGTAGAGGCATCAGCAAATTGGCTTTCATAAAACTGCCCTAGAAACTTGAAAGCATCACTATTTTGCGGATTTAACTTAGCAGAAATCAAAAAATGATCAGCAGCTTTAGCCCTCCACACTTCCCCTCCTTTCTCCCAAAATTTAATGCCCTTCAAAGTCAATGATTATCAAAAGTGAATAATCTAGTGTTTGGGGGAATACAAGATTAAGAAAAAAGACAGGGTCTGAAGAATACGAGGTTGAAGTGATGAGAATGATCATCTGTTTCTGTTTGCAGGATTTGGACTTCATTTGTTTTCTCACACTGTAAATAAAAGGGAAAGTTAATGTCAGCACCTCTAGCTTAAAGGTAGAAATAGAGCTGCACAATCGTTAGAAGTTAGTAATGTCATTCTGCAGATGCATAACCTAAAATTTGACCAACAATTTCCAAGAAAACTAGTATAATCAAAATATTCAAAAAGAACCCTATTTTTTACAGTCATTGTTTTACTAATGGTAACATATTAACCATGAGACATGAACTGATTAGCAAAAGACAAGTTTAAAGAATTAATAGGCAACAGCTGAAATTATTCACACTGCAGACCAATTTATGATGTCCGTCCCCGGATAAACTAATGGAATTTAATGATTCATAAATCATAAGCATAAAATTTGATACCTCCTGATTAGAACCACTAGATTTCGGCTGACTGACATTGGCCATACTTGTGTAATCGAATTCTAGGGGAACAAGCTGCTTCATCAAAAGATGAAAAGCGTGAATAAGTAGGTAGAATGTGAACAGATATCAGGAACCCTGCAAAGCTCAGAACTTGCAAACTATTCTTAATGCCGAGACCGAAAGCGGCAGTGTGTGAATCAAATTTGGCCTTAGCTCATCGATAGCAAAATACAACGACGGAGTGGAGAAAGCAAGGCTTACCAGTAATTCGGCAATGGAGGCTCGAATTTGAGGTACTCGAAGGAGCTGGAAGATGAGAAATTGAAACCCTAGAAAGAAGAGAGCGTAAAGTGCGTCGGATATGCGAAGTTTGACTTTGGTCAATTAACCTTTTTTTGTTTTGGATTGCATCAAATGGAGAAAGATTACGAAGTATTGTAATTATAAATAATTCAATGTAAAATTCAATTGTTTGTGTAAATCCAATCTAATTTAATTAAAAATTGATTTTAATTTCAATTAAAGATTGTGTTGGAACACTGACGGGGTAGTTTTTTTTGATGGGTGGATTTACAATTGAGTACAAGATATTACATATTCATCTAGTACAACTAATATTTTGAACGCACAAGTCATCCATAGAGCATCAAGAGGCCAGGGTTCGAACCCTAGCCCTGAGGTTCTTTTGTCAGATCCCTCAACCAATAGAGCACCACTCTATTGAATTAAGGGGTGATTAACTGATAATATTAAAAAAAGTTGACGAGGTGGTTTCGTTAAAATTTAATATTAGACAAGTAATTTTCGATAAAAACGCCTATTTAACATCTGCATTATACTAACCAAATTGTTTACTTCATTTATATGTTAAATTGATAACTTTATTAAATCGCCGTTAATATTTAATTAAATCGGTAATGACAACAAACAGTAAGCTAATATATTTAAACAACTATATCCTCCAAACGATATATTTTTCCATATAAAGTGAATTCAAACAAATTCTATCAAACACAATTTTCACTACTCCCTTATATTTTCTTATTCAAAGATTCACAAATTTGAAAAAGATGTCTCACTTCTTATTAGTTATAGTAGTTGAATTTTTTTGTGTACTTGTTAACATCATTTTTTAAACTGAAAATCTTACATCTGATGCATTTCTACTTATTGTACACAATTCAGAATTATGTGTGATTGTTTACTTTTTATGAGGTATGTGTTTAGAATTGATTATATAAAATATTTTGTTATGTTTCATTAGTGATTCTCGTGAACTATCTCGTGAGGAATGAATTTGCACCACTTAATATTAGTAGGAGCAACTAAATGTCATGCACGATTGACGTAAAAACATCTAAAAGGAAAGCACATTATTGTAACACTAGATGCTAACAATACTGCATTCAAAAGGGGCAAGGCTATATTTTAGTCTCTCCGAAGACGCATTGATGAGAGTTTAAGAAATAATCATCTCACTAAGTATGATCCATATGTGAGATGTGAGTAAGCCTGAAAATCGCTATATGACAATCATAAAGATGTAATACTCCCAAAATATAATTAAACATGTAAAATTTAAGTTATTGCGGAATGACGAATTCAGAATCAGATTTGATAAAAAAGACTATTAACTTTTCACGAAGCAAATGTCACTCTATCCATTAGCAATATCACAGCAGAGGCTATGAAAGGCACTCTTAATTGATAATTGCTGACTTGCTTACTGAAAAGCTTAATGAATTTTGATTTAAAATTACCAATCTCGTCCAATAAGCCTAAACTTTTTTAAGAAGTAAATTTTGTGAAGCCCGGACAATTAACAAGTTTGAGGTAGATATCCTGGACGTAGACAAGGTCTTGGTCGTGCTAGTGGTTACAAACGGGAGCCGAGGAGGTTTTGTCTCATAATCCACCTTATAATACCATTATTCATAACCATACGAGAAATCACAATGCATGAGTACCAAGGAATATTAAAAAAACTAAAAAAGAAGTTCCAATTCCACAAATGAATAAAAATTTATTTGTCAAATGTGATCTTAAAGGCCACTGGTTTAGGAATTGTCGAACTTCATATCACTTTGTGAAATTATATTAAGAATCTAAGGAAAACAAACGAATGAAAAAGTTAATTTTACTGATCATTCTACAAGTAAGTTAAGTTTATTCTGTATGAAGGTTTTGATTTATACGATGGTTGTTGAAATGGGAGGTACTTTTAGAAAGAATTCAACTATGAATACACTCATCTCGGGAGTTCAAAGTCAACTATAATCTCAAAAAAAAACTAGCTAAACAAAGTGCTAGTGATAACTGCAGAACGATTGTAATTCCTGCTAGATATGAAGTTAAATGATTCACTGATTGCTTATTTTTCCTTTTTGTTTCCTTTTCAATTGAATGTCTGAAGTTCTTTCCTTCACTATATTTTTCAGTCAATATATTTTATTAATGATTTAACATAGATATATTTTTTTACTTAAAGTTTTTAAAAAATAATAACGCAAACGGTGAATACTACATCGTTTGGTAGACTTGATTGAAGGGATTGGAAAAACATGCTTTATATTACTAATGGGGCAATGTTCATAACAAATAATGACTCATATACCAGTTGAAAATGCTCTAACTCCAGCTCAAATTGAATTTTAAAAATAAAGTCACTCAGAGAACCACAACGCACTTAGAGCATGGTAGGCCACCTATTTTCAAGAACAAAATCCTCAAAAAACGAAAGACGCGGATAAGTCTGATGACTCTAAAGTAGAGGAGTAAGTTCATGTGAAAATACAGATTATGAGAATCAAGAAATCTCAATCAATTATGCCAGTACTTGTATAAGATGGAATTAAAATAAGAACATCAAGGCAAATAAAAAATGGTTGGAACGAGTGAAAAAGGCAAATGAAAGTAAATTAGACTCGCTTAACAAGCGCATGTCCATGGAGTTAAGTACTGACACCTAAGGATGTGAATTGTGAAGCCTAATAAGTTTGCCAGTTCACAAAAGGCTTAATTTGCATCTAATGGAGGTTGTAAGAGTTTATTTATACAGATCACTTGATACTGGAACTTATATGAAATTTTCTGAGGGTTTAAAAATGTCCGAGAGATATTCAACATTCAAAAATTCAAAATTCAAAAATAAAAATAAACAGTCAAGTTATAAAATTTCTTATAGATATTAAAACAATTCAGACACATGTCGCATGATCAATGAAACTATTATTTATCAAAGAAGAGGTACGTTAAAAGCTTTTTTGCTTGTGTGTGTTTTGATCAAGAAAATTTCCTCTGGATTTGTGTTTGTGTTTTTTATAGTAATGATTTGAATATCATTGAAATAATAAGGAATTCAGAGGACGTAGACTTTTATCTGAATAAGAATTGAATTATGCGAAAAAAGAGAATTCAAATTGATTATATATTTTGTCTCACAAAAAAATAAATATCTCGAATATAGAGTTGAGTTCTGAAAGAACATGTAAATTTTGTTGAAACACAATGATGTATTGATTTGATTAATTCGACGGTTGGATATGCAAAAAACACGGACGAGTGATTGACGGTTACCAATATCAATCGTCAAACTAATAAAAATTAACGATTGAGATCATATTATTCCGTCTTACTAAAGATAAATGTCCTTCTGCAACCTTTCACTTGAATATAAATTAGCAATTAAATGAATGTAAAAAATCTAAATACCAACAAGACAAACAGCGCAGCACATAACTCCACCTCTCCTCTCCCCTGTTCTGTTTTGTTTTGTTCTGCTCTGCTCTGCTTTCCTCTCTCTATCTGCTCCACTCCGATTCGCTTCAAAATCCGACGATGTCTTCTTCAGACGATGAATCAAGCGGCGAAGAATACCTCTTCAAAGTCGTAGTCATCGGCGATTCAGCTGTAGGCAAATCCAATTTACTATCACGATACGCTCGCAACGAATTCAGCCCGCATTCCAAGGCAACAATCGGAGTTGAATTTCAGACTCAGAGCATGGAATCGATGGAAAGGAAGTGAAAGCTCAGATTTGGGATACGGCTGGACAAGAAAGGTTTCGTGCTGTCACGTCTGCTTATTATCGTGGCGCTGTTGGGGCTTTGGTCGTTTATGACATTACTAGACGTACCACGTTCGATAGCGTCACTCGCTGGCTCGACGAGCTTAAAAGTATGTGCTTTTTCGACCTTCTCGTATTTTTGAATTTGATTTTGTTCTTGTCGGTGGATCTGGAAATTTTGATTCATTTTTGTGTTTAATTTATTTATTTGATTTGAATTGATGATACATTTGACCCACTTAGGAATCTGAGAAAGCGAAACACATTTAATGAATCCAAGATGTCGCGATAGATGCAAATGTGACGTAAAGTTAGAACATTTTGGTTGATCTTGGATGAAGTAACATTTTTAGTAGCATTTCTTCTTAGGGATTATCTTTTGCACGACGTCAATATGTAAGGACGTAGCTTTTGGAAACGTATAAATTTTCTACCGAAACTGTGTTTATTTTTAGACTCAAAAGATTATTATTAGCTTTGTGAGATTGGAATCAATGTGCGAGAGTTAGAATTGTAATGGGATTGAAGAACCTGACTTTATGGGTTATAGTTGACGAAGAATTCTCAATTGACAATGAGTGGAAGTCCATCAACGGTAGGAAATAAGAAATTAAGAATTGTTCATGAGCTAGCATTGCTTAGCTGGTATCTTGCGTGTTGTGATTGTATTTTGGTTGAAGTTTTCTTCTGTTAGCAAGTGGAATGTTTGAGCTGTTATGTGCTAGCATCTCATGTTGTCATTCATTTGAGGTTATACTTAATTAAAATAGACGACATGGTTTTCCATGTTAAATTAATTATTGTATTTGAAACTAGTCATTTTATATGATCTTATACTTACCGAGTTTATTGAGAAATGACTAGAAATTTTACAGCATTTGAAATAAACTGCATCTTTGAGAGTCAACTTCTAACTTATTATGGCATAGTTTATCCATTGACTTTTACCATGCCACAAGTTTAACACGACTGTTCGTATCCAGCTCATTCGGAGTCAACTGTGGCAAAGATTCTAGTGGGGAACAAATGTGATTTGGAACATATCAGGGGTATCAGCTCTGAGGAGGGAAAGAATCTAGCAGAATCACAAGGATTGTTCTTCATGGAGACTTCAGCTCTAGACTCTACTAATGTACAAGAAGCTTTTGAACTAGTTATAAGAGAAATTTACAGCAACATCCGAAGAAAAGTTTTGAACTCCGAGTCTTACAAAGCTGAGCTGTCTGGCAAAAGAGTAACTCTCGACACCAATGCTGCTGATAAATCAAAACAAGCAGGATACTCTTGTTGCTCAGGTTAAACCCCGAGATATTTATTATATGCAGACAGTGACTGAATCCAGGCCATGTGAGATTGTTTTTTTCCTCTTCAACATTATATATAAAATGCTTACAATACTACAATTCTGCTACATTTTTCATTTTTCTATAAAAAAGTTACTGAACTTGTTCAGATCGAGTTGTTATGTTCTACTTTCGGCCTGTGCAAGTACAGCTAATATGATTTTCTAAGTCCTTCCTATATGTTTAATCTGTTAGCAAAGAAGCTTAGCTACTTGGAATGGAACCATACAAAAACTCTTAGGTTGTTTATTAATGAATGTTATCATTCTGTTCTAAATAAAGCAATTTGAGTTGCACAGCTTAACTAACTAACTAACCCTAAACCTAATCCATCATCATTATCTTTTCACCTAATTGGTTGAGCTTTGTCAGTTGTCAAACCATGTCTTTCTCTTTTCATTCTTACTTTGTTAAAAAGTCAGCATTTGCTTAGCATAACATCAATATTAACATCTTACATCTTCTCCTCTGTCATATACTAGTATGGTTGGAAATCAGCTGAACCACGACCAGGCGGAGAGATTTACGCCGTTTCCATTCGCTGGTGTTCAAGTTGAGTCTGACAGAGCTGAGACAAGCAGTCACCCAAGTAAGTGATCTTATTTGCATTTGCATACCTTCAGATCTCATATCATATTTTCGTCGTTTAAACTATTTCTAAATCTGATATGCAGGGGGAAGGCAAGGAGAAGTGAGCGCTAGAAGGAATCCTTTAAATTTCTTGGCACCCAAGATTTCAAATGGGATTCAGAGATTAATCAGAGCACTAAAAAGCTTCTCAAAACTATTCGGTAAATCTGATAAAAGATATAACCAAAGTTCCTTCAAGGCCAGTATGCCATTTCTTGTATTTGACTGTTGTATCATATCTAATCCTTTTCTTATGTTTTCAAAAGTTTATAAAAAAGAAGAGAAGGAGATGGAGATTGGGTTTCCGACAGATGTGAAACATTTGACGCACATTGGGTGGGATGGATCCACCACGACAAACCCTGTAAAGGGTTGGGAGAATCTGAGAGGTCCTGAATTGGTTGCATCTCCTTCAATCTCGTTGAAACAGTTTGAGCTAGCGATGGCGGCACAAGCAGCAGATCAGCAGCACCACCAGATAACTGCTGTTTCTGTGGATCTTGATGAATTCAAGCTTGTAGGACATAACAGTGAGTCTGGTTTTTGACTCTGAGAACATTGCATATGCTGTTTAAAACATAGTATTAACTATAAGATGGATTGATAGTAATGCAATTCTTTAGTATGAGAATTTGTTCCAACTTTCTTTTCTGACATTTTGATATCAAGTACCATTAGGATTGTGGTTGCATTGCATGTGTATGGTCTTTGTTTCTAGTTCTGGGCGGAACACCTGCATCTTTGAGTTTAGGATTCCAGGAAGAATGTTTTAAAACGCTGCTTCAGATGTAGAATATATGTTCATAAAAAGGCAAAAAGGAACACATCAGAATGCTAGATTTGCTGGGAGGTTTTAGCATCAAAACAATGCAATCAAAATCAACTGCTTCTAAGAACCCATCGGAGTTAGCTCAGTTTGGGAATTATTAGTGTCATCAGTGAAGTCAACCCGGATTCGACTCATAATGGAGGTAAAATACAAATTCTTCAAGGTAGGGTAGAAGGAAATAATTAAAATGAGGATTGTCCTTTTTTAACCAATTAAAAAACTGCTTCTAAGTGTTTTTGACTGCTCTAAAAAATTGCCTCCAAGTGCATTAGACTACTCTAAAAATTGATATTTATTTCTTAAGAAATATTTAATACAAACAATTCCAATTTGAAACTATTATAATATGAAGAAAGTCTTCATATGAAAGTCTTCGTATGAAGAATATGTAGACAAAGTAAAAGTAGGGGGAGATGTGTTTTCATTCTTTTATTTTATACCCAATACATGACTTATAAAAGAGAAATTAAAAATTTCTAATGTCATCATCCATCCAACCAAATAAATGTATATTTATTACATTTTCTCTTTCGACGACCAATATAAATATCGTTTCTTCTCGTGTGGATGAACTGTCTCATTAAAATCTATGTCTTAAAAAATCAGTTGTGAAAAAAAATCAAGGTGAAGGAAAATAAGTACTACTATAAGCCCCCTCAAATTGACATTCATTTATCTTGAGGCTAGATTTTTCGTGATACAGTAATTCAAGACCTATCATACATGGACATGAAAAATATACATTCATAGCACTCATCCTCAACTTAACATTCTTAGACTTATTCTGAGTTCTGATGCAATGATTCAGATGTTATTAATCTTTCAGAAAATTTCTTGTACACGTGTTTACATAAGAACTCATGAATGTATTTCTCACTCCCTACTTTATGGTCAAGCTAATAATGAGAAATTCCTTGATATAAGTGATAAGATTTTCAAAGCTTGACCAACATTTTTCAAAAAGTAGTAGACCATTCCACTACACAACTCAAAGCTTGCATCTTCATAGAGCCTAATGCACCGTAGATAGGGGTCGGTATTGGGCCGGGTAGGGTATACCCTACCCTTCTTTAGGGTGGGTCAAGCAGGGAATGACCATTTTTTAGGCACCCGTTTAATATTTTTAGGGTAGGGTCGGGCAGGGTAGAGTAATTTTTTGAAACCTTAGGGTACTAGACGGGCAGGGTAACCCTAGGGTACAAAAGGGTAAGTTAGGGTACAACTTAATTTAAATGAATTGATTTTATTTTTATTTAAATAAAAATTATTATATTAAAATAATTTTATTTATTGCAAGTTCAAAATAAGTTTAATAACTCAAATTATTGTGCATATGGTACATGATTAGTGTTCTACAATTTAATATATTGTATAAATTTGTATATATTTTGAATGGGTAGCAAAGGGTATTAACGGACAGGATTTGAGGGTAGGGTAGGGTATGAATTATACTACCCGTACCCTGCCCATGGGTGATCGGGCAGGGTCAACTTCGGGCCAAGATTCGGGTAGGGTAGGGTATAGGATCGGGTCACAATAGGATAACCCTAAGGGTAAAATTGTGTTAGGGTAAGTTGGAGAGGCCTAACCGTAGATGCTCCAAAGTGATAGGTACTTGCATCTCTTTTCTTATTCTTATGCCGATTGTAACTTTAATGAAAAAAATTATGTCATTAGGGAACAAAATTAACAATTAAAAAGATAAATCAGTTCAAGCGTACTCTTCTACATGGGCAGAAACACTCTATACATGCAGCATCAAGCTTGTTGCGTTTTCACCAACAAAACATTTCCATATCTCCAAGTCCATAGGGTCTTTTGGGATGGTTTTGAACCCACTTAGACCAAGAGGTCATCAACAACGCTTCGACTTTCAACAGATTAAATAGGGACTGAAACCAACGATGTAGACTTGGTGTATTCAGAATTCTGCATCAACCCGGGCTTGCCCCTCATCAACTTGACTTTTAAGAGTGATTTGAGGCCTATCCAGTGGATTGGGATCCTGTACTACGTACAACATCATCCAGCCTTAAACCAACCGACGTCATTTTTTTAATTAAAATTTAAGCAAACAGGTCACGTGATGCTCTCTCCTGTGACGGTTTCAACTCTCAATCCCACGCTTCGACATTTATTTGATTATGGCGCGCGATTATCATCGCGCTCTTGTGACGGTTTCAACTTTCATTTGTCTTCACATTGGCGCCTAGGGGTGGGTAGAACCCGGCCCGAACCGCCAACACGACTAAATCCGATGATTTCGGATCGGGTGGACCCGGGCTACAGTGTTTTTTCGGGTAAGATTCGAACTAGTGCCCTTAAAACATCACTACGCCTAACTTCCAACCCGCCATCATCTTAGTTAGTTCTGTTGTGAATAATATAAATAAGTAGTAAGCGTTTTGGATTTTATTAAATCTTTTTACATTGCCTGTATAAAACAAAGTAATTTGTATATAAAACTCAAATTGTATTTTTAAAGTATTCAGTTTTTTTATTAGAAAAAGATATATATTTTAAAAAATTAATATTATTTTGATCGGGTCGGGTACGGACGGGTTTGGATTAACTATTAATTTATTGGGTCGGGCTCGGGTTCAAATTGATGGCCCGAGGAATTTTTCGGGTCGGGTATGGATTTAACCAAACCCGTCCATACCCGAGCCGTGCACACCCCTACTGGCGCCTAACGATTGATACTCACTTTCTAATTTTCGAAATGCTTGATTTGTACAGTTACAAGCTCTTTGAAAACATGTACAACGATGTAGAAATCTGGTAAGTTTCATTCTTTGCGATTGATAATTATATAGATTTTAAAATTCTATCTTGTCCTTCCAAAGTGTTTGAAGATAAATTTTATAGACTACAAATTTAATTCTCAGTCCATTCATCCATCTGCAATGTCTTCTCCTAATGTAGATTGAAATTATAATTATGAAATAATTTGGTCCTAATACAAACTGATTTTCTTCTCTGATGTTGACAGAAATTATATTAGTTATGTCCCTAAATTGGGAATGCAATTTGATTTTATTGAAGAAGCTTATCAGGTTTTGGAGAACTTTGCGGCAAGAATTGGTTTTAGTTTTCGAAAACATTACGATCACAAAAGCGCAAGAGATGGAATAATGTCCAGTGTAGTATATGTATGCAGTTAGAAGGGAAAATGTGGGGAAGGAAATTCAGTTATTGCTAAGCAAAAATCTCGTGCTAAAGTAAGAATAAATTACAAATTCAGATTTGGAATTCTTCGAAACCTCACGAAGTACCAAATATATGATTTATACCCGGAACATAATCATTTGCTGCATACTTCAGATACCGTTCACATGATGCCATCGTAATGATATATTCCTGAAACTCAAGCTTATGAGATTGAGATGGCTGATGTGTCGGGTATACACATGAGATAAATCACATGATTTGATGAGTAGAAGAGCAGGTGGAATTGATTGCATAGGATTCACTGAGTTGGACCACAAGAATTTTTTACGATTTGAAAGACAACGTGAATTGATGTATGATGATGCTGCAAGTATATTAAGTTACTTTCGAGAGAAAACAAAAGATAATCCATTCTTTAACTATGATATGCAGTTAGATAGTGAAGAGCACATTACAAACATATTTTGGGCAAACGCGATGAGAATTGATTTTGGATCGTTTGGAGATGTTGTTTCTTCCGACACGACATATTCTACAAATAAAGAGACACGGCCTTTGAGAGTTTTTGTCGGGCTGAATCATCATAGGTCAACCGTGATATTTAGAGATGCTATAATGTACGATAAAACGACTGCATCTTTTGAAAGGTTATTTCAGTCCTTCTTGAATTGTCACAATCAAAAGCATCTGAAAACTATTTTTACAGATCAAGAATCAGCAATGGCAAAGACAATCAACATAGTGTTTCGAGATGCTTATCATGGTCTTCGTACGTTTCATATGATGCTTAATGGCATCAGACATTTGGGAAATTTGATGAAAGACGGATCTTCTTTCTTAACTCATTTCAAAGTATGCATGTACGAATATGACACTGAAGAGGAATTTGAAAAGGCTTGGAGTACAATGCTATACAAGTATTTTGTACAAGGTAACAAATGGTTGTTCCATGTCTATAGTATAAAAGAAAAATGGCAAGTTGTTTATGAAGAATGTGTATACTCTAGGCATTAGGAGTACACAACTCAGCGAGAGTTGTAACGCTGAATTGAAAAGGCTTATGAGTAGCAGTTGTCCATGCTTAGATTTTTCAAGGCTTTTGAGGAGGTTGTCTGTGCTAGATGCTACCCAAATTTAAAGTCTGAGTATGAGTCAAGAGAAAAACAACCTATGGTTAGTAATCATTTTTGTCCGTATTCACGATAGCTTTGTGACGTTTATACTCAAAAGATTTTCCAATTATTTCATTTGAAATAGGTCGTGCTTCATCTTACATAATCAAAAATCATGATGGTGAAAACAATCAGTATGTTCTAGAGAGCATCATTGATGAAGATAAGGCTTTTGTCACATTTGATCACGATACTAAAGATATTTTTTTCACTTGAAAGAAATTTTAGAGTTTAGGATTTCTTTATGGGTATGCTATTAGAGTTCTAAACTTTTGTTCAATCCTTAAAATTCCAAATTCTGTTTCGGTGGTCAAGGGGAATAATTTCTCAACAAGTGAAAGATGCTAACGGAGTGGTATTCAAGAAGACATTCATTTAGAAGTTACCGAGAGATTCAGATATTTGTGTCCGAAGTTTATAAAGTTAATTGATTATACAGCTTAAAGCAAAGAAGGTATGATTTTTTGTTGAGCCAAGTAATCCCACTGATGAAAGTTGTTGGATTAAAAAGCAAATCAAATTTATTAAAATCTTCATTTTCCGATTCGTCTCCTCAAATATGTTATCAAGGGAGAGAAGTGAAGCTAAAAAGATAAGACTTCCTATTGGAGACAATCAGAAAATGAAATAAGCTTTTTACTATGTTTTATTTGGTTTAATGTTTCTCGATTCTATATCTCAATATAATTTTAATTTGATGTTGGCAGGTTCGGGAAGAGTCCAATTTTTTTTTGATAACAAATTTTTCATCGAGATTCGGGGAAATAAGTACACAAACGACCAAATCATATGTCTTGTTACAACCAATTATAGCACAACCCCATAGCGAAATGCACTATCGCATCCGCAGTCCACCGCTCTTCGACATATACACCTACTTTGCAAGATTTATCAAATACTAAAAAACATACTCGCCATAGTGGCGGAATACTACCTCCTCCAACAAAAGGAGGACAACTACATACACATTGGATGACATATGCCTTATTTGAAATATATATACTAATCCTAATATACATAAATCTACTTGATGAATGCATCTTACCAAGTCTTCAACCCAACCGTATTGCATGCAAGACACAAGGATAGAATTCCCTCTTTACAAGCATGCAACCGAGAAACATGTATGTACCCTTCATCCCTTGCGCCGTTTGATGCATGCATGTGATGATCATCATCTCAACACTACCAAAGCTCCACCGCCTTATTTTGCTTGATGCATGCAATTGATGATCGGCTTGATGGTGAAATTTTATCCTTCCGATGCATTCACTAGCAGACTCCAAATGAATTTTAAGACACTCACCGCAGAGAGTAAGAAAAGCCATCTTCGTGTAGGAGGTGGTTCTCACTCTCCACACTAGAGAGAAAGGTCATAACAAGGAGAAGGTGCAAAGATGAAGAGGGGAAAGATGGATAAGAAGTAAGAAACAGAAGGATAGAGGAAGAAGAAATGGCAGGGAAAGTGAAACAAGGAGAATAGGAAGAGAAAGAGAATAGAGCATGGCGGAAAAACAAGAAGGATAGAAGAGAGGCCAGAGCCTCTCTCTCTAGACGGGAAGAGTCCAAAAAAACTTTGAAGTAGACTATGTTGGGTCCACATATCAACTTCTTTGGTAATATTTGAATGTGCAGAATAAAGCTTTTTATATTTTCTGTATATATTTGATTAGCAGCTCCTCAAGTAAGCTTTTCTAATGCTTGTGGGTTGGCCATCCCTTGATGTCAGGTTGTTTGTTGAGTTGACAATATGAACCATCTTTCGTTAGGAAGTTAAGAAATTTATAAAGCAGTTTGAATAATTTTCATCTATCAGCTTGATGTAGTATTGCTCTTTGTTTTATTTGTATTTGACTAGGACTTTGTTCCACTTACTGTAACTTTCAATTTATGTTTGTTAAAATTAAAAAAAACAGCATGACATCACCTGTAATATAGCGCTTTGAGAAATAAAAAAAACTGTATACAACAATTATGAATAGTTTTTATACGTTGGGTTACTAAAAACTGAATAATACAACTGGAGACACATGCAGCAACAAGTCTGTTGCGTTTTCACCAACAACACTACCTATATCCCCAAGTTCAAAGGTCTTTTGGGATGGTTTTGAACCCATTTCGACCAAGAGGTCATCAACAATGCTTCCGCTTTCAACAGACAGAATAGAGACCTTAAAACTAAGGGTACAAACTTGATGCATTCAGAATTCTACACCAACTCGGGCCTTCCCCTCATCAACTTGACTTTGAAAAGCGGTTTGAGTTGAGGCCTATCCAGCAGGCAAACACTAGGGTCACATGATTTTGGTCTAATTAGCTGCTAAAAGTTGTACATATTTTTGTTCCTAATTTACCTTTATCACAATATTTTATTATTTTATTCAATAATTAAGTTTTAATGCTCTGTACGAAAACAACATCTACTAAAAGCGACATTGGACTAGCTGAGGGGTATTTTGGGATTAAAACGCTCTGTACGCGCCTATGTGCTTACCGCATCTCTCCCGAAATAAAAAAAGAGTAACCCGATCTACTAGTGACCGGAGCGGTTGCGTGTCTCGTTTGCGGAAAGTAAACGAATCTAAAAAAAAGAACGAAAACGACTTGTGGTAGGTTGACACGTCACATCTCGTTTCTCAACTATCGCCTCCGCTCTCCGCCATCAATCACTTTTCTCTTCGATCAGCTGCTCATCCTGTTGTTGAGTTGATTTGTACATCTAAGTAGCAGTGGATGAAAACCCTAAGACGGATTCATTCTACTTCCAGTTCGTCCTCTCTTTTACCGTCTTCTCCATCCTCCTCATGGATTCAATTCCGATCGCTTTTTAATTCTGTTGCATCTGCTTCGCCTGCTAATTCATGCGCTATACCTGATTGGTTAGTTCCCAATCAACTTTTGCTTTTAGTTATTGATTATCTGTTGTTTTTACTGTAAGTCGAATTAGGGTTTACTTTTATTGTTGATTCTGGAATTTCATGTTTCAATTGTACCCAATCTGGATTGGTTTGCACTCTGCCATTTACTGTTTCTGATAATTTTTGACTTGAGGAATGTTTTTTTCTTTCCATTTTACTTGGAAAATGAACTATGTAAGGTTGTTTAGCCTATGGGGTTTATCCGCTTGTGTTTTTAGTTTCATTCAGATAGTGAATAGTAAACTTATGCTATAGATTTCTGAGGAAAAGGAAGCTGCTATTACTAATGTTGCTCGAAACAGGAACAAGTTCCTTACTGAATTGTAGCTCAATCATTGTAACCATCATCGTTCCAGAGTAGTCATTTTCTGTGGTCTTCACCTTTTATTTTAACTTGTGGCTCCAGGTATTGCTTGAAATGCCATATTAAATCTTATTGATTGCTCAATACTTTCTTTGATAGAAAAGTCAGTGTTGTTGCGTTTACCATTCATGCTAAGCTCAGTTTACGTTATTTTTGCTTACAACCCAATCTCATCAATCATCGTGTCTATCTATTTTACAAATGGAGGTAGTTGTAATTTCAAATTGAAGGCTAAGGATACTTTTCGGGAATTATAAAAATTACAGATACCATAGGTCCATAACAGATTTGTATCAAAATGTTAAGTTTTAAAACAAGTCTCTCAGTGGGTATTTCGGGTGTGGATATCAGGATAAGCAACTGTATATGATTTGAACTTTGAAGTTTCTTCTTTCTCTGTTGCTTCAACTGCCACGTGTTATCTTTCCATTCTGGTCCAGTATATATATCAATGCTTAGCTAATATGATTGTTGGTCTGATTTTGATGTTAATTGCAGGGAACATGTGAAATCCCCATGGTCCCGGAGGAAAAGAAAACATGCTCTTTCCCCCAAGTACTGGAAGAGTTTGTTCACTTCTGATGGAAAACTCGCTGATGGCGGTGTTAAGTTACTGAAAAAGGTTCGAGCCGGGGTAAGCTCGCATTCCAGCAAAACATGTTGCGTTTAATGAATTAACACCGTGATGTTATGTTGGTGGATGGTATATTAATTTCAATTTTATCTCTGATATTCAAAATATCTCTTTTGCAGGGAGTTGATATCAGAATTAGGGAAGAAGTTTGGCCGTTTCTTCTAGGAGTGTAAGTATATGACTGCAATGCGAAAGCAAGAATTATTGGACTAGACAAATTTTCTCTATGAAAAGAATCATGATCATGCAAATTTCAGCATTCTCTAATAAAAATTGTTGATAAAATCGTTGGAGGATTCCATGTCAGTAAAAATGATTGATAAGATGATGGACTTGTGCATTTTCTTTGCTAATTATCAGTCTTAAAGTTTAGGATAACATGAAAGATACTTAACCGATTTACAAGACACCCAGAGAATATACAGTGCATTGAGAGGGTACATTCCTGGTTGATCTAGTAGATTATTTAACATTTACTGGAATCAAATGCTATTTAAACTAATATTACATGGAATTCAAAGCATTCCTTATATTTAAAGTTAGCAAGCAATAAAATATATACGTTTCTGTAAATGCAGTCATGTTCTTAGCGGTGTATCAGTTTTGCTGTCTTGTTTTTCTGTTCACAACTTTCCTTACATCGAGGTACACATGGGAAACAATGACCGTGAGCCTAAAACCTTACATGGATTCATTTATAACTAATATTCTTGAATTCTATTCATGTTATTTACAATAATACTTCCTACAGAGTGCTAATTATATTTTGATGTTGGAGGGTGGAAGTAGAAGTAGCTTCATCATTATTGAATTGTCTTTGTCATGATACTATATTTTTGTTAGATATAATTGGATCAGTTTTCTTGTGTCTGCAGCTATAATTTAGACAGCATCAAAGAAGAAAGAGATACTATAAAACACAATAAAAGGTAAATTTTAAGTAATGGTTGCTACAGAGAGTCAAAATTTGCTGACTGGCTGTTTTATAGCTTCGTGGTGTTATTGCATTGTAAGTTGTAACTGTTCTTTCATTTGGCTAATTTCACAATATGTTCGATGGGTTCTATAAATTTTCAGAAAAGAATACGAGAGATTGCGAAGAAAGTGCAGAAAACTCTGGCGACAAAGTAACAAAGAAGTGAGTGAGAGGAAATATTGTGAACCCAGCAATCTTGAGAATAGAAGTCCATATGTTCAGCAAAATGACTGTTCTGATTCCGAGGATGTTGTTAGTGCAAGGGATTACCTTTCAAGCGAGGAGGGAAACTCAGATATTAATGAAAGCTACCACCAAGCCAATGCATATTGTAATGGATACAAATAATTGTAGTCAGGGAGAAACAGATCATGATGTGTCCGGTGTAAATGCTGATTCATCCTGCTCAGAGTCTTCTGTGGAATCTGTGATCAATGATTTCCCTTCTCCATATGCTGTAGATGAGTCAGGGACTGATTTGTCTTCGTCGGAATTTTCTGTAGCCTCCAAAACAGTAGGGGAATTTAAACTTAACCGAACAGAAGATTTTTCAACATGGCAGCGAATCATTCGTGCTGATGCCGTCCGGGCCAACTGGGACTTCTTAGAATATGCTTCACCTCAATCTACAGTATCAGAAAGCAAAGCGTACCGTTCTGCTGAAGCTGTTGGGTTGAAAAGTTATTCCCATTTAGAACCATCAATGATATTGCATGCAGCTAGACTGGTAGCAATATTAGAAGCATATGCTCTATATGACCCTGAAATCGGCTATTGTCAAGGGATGAGTGATTTGCTTTCTCCAATAATAACAGTGATAACTAGTGATTATGAGGCTTTCTGGTGTTTTGTTGCATTTATGCAGAAGGCCAGGAATAATTTCCGGATGGATGAATTAGGGATTCGAAGGCAGCTAGATACAGTATCCAAGATTATCAAATGCAAGGACTCTCATCTCTTCAAACATCTTCAAAAACTAAAAGCAGAAGATTGCTTTTTCGTGTACAGAATGGTGGTTGTACTATTTAGGCGTGAACTGAGTTTTGAGCAGACTCTTTGCCTATGGGAGGTAATGTGGGCTGATCAAGCAGCAGTCAAGTGTGGGATAGGCAAATCAACATGGAGCAAGATAAGACAAAAGGTACCCCCGACAGAAGATTTGTTGCTGTATGCAATTGCAGCTTGTGTGTTGCAAAGAAGAAAACTGATAGTTGAAAAGTATAATAGCATGGATGACATAATTCGGGAATGTAACAACACTGCTGGAAATCTGGATGTTTGGAAACTGCTGGGTGATGCTCATAATTTAGTTGTGATGCTTCATTCGAAAGTCGAATCATCGTCTCCCTGATGGTTGGATGTTGTACCTCACCAGTTGTTGCAGTAGAATCATCATGTTCAGTTCAGAAATAATGTTTCCCTGTTGTATTGTTCTACATGTTTTTCATAAATTATATTACAAAAGTGAAATACACATTTCCTTTTATTCATCATCTTTTTATATTCCAAATCTTCTTCCACCGAAGCTACTGTAGTATGCCACGTGGCAGTATCGATCTCATCAGACGGCGTCACTTCGCACGATAAACTTCCGCGTCTGTGCAACACTCATATATATAGAAAGACGATCGAGATGGAGAGGAAGCGAGTAGGCATTGATCGAATCTGAGATTTGTGCGAAAATGGAGATGTTCTACTACTTGGTGTTCGGCGGCCTGGCCTTGGTGGTCGCAGTCATGGAAGTCAGCAAAAAGCAACAAGGATCGAATCAACACCTCCTCCGCTTTCAATTCCTTCAAAAACAACTATCTCGTCGTCTACTCCCTCATGATGGGTATGCACCTCCACTTCCGATCTCAATCATCTGTTTAATTGATCTTTGCGCAATGTTACGTATGCCGCTTGGATTTCGTAGATCTGATTTATAATGCGAGATCCATCCTTCATTTGTATTGTTGAATTTGTGATGTATGTGTAATGTTGAACTGTTTTCATGCCTACAGCCGGAGACTGGTTGCAAGGACCGTATGTGTATTATCTATGGCTTCAGTAAAGGAGAAATCGGTCATTTGTTTATTGCTGGTTTTGGTTCCTCCATGCTTTTCGGAACTATTGTTGGTTCCCTAGCAGACAAACAGTGAGGCCTGATTAATTCTCTTGTGTCTTTTAAAAGAAAAAATTCCATTATTAACCATTTGTTGTTAATGTGATTGAAAATGTAGGGGGAGGAAGAGAGCGAGTGTGACGTACTGTATAACGTATATTTTGAGCTGCATCACCAAGCATTCTCCACAGTATAATGTTTTGATGTTGGGACGTGTCTTAGGGGGAATTGCCACTTCTTTACTGTTTTCAGCATTTGAGTCGTGGCTAGTTGCGGAGCACAATAAGGTTGGGTCATGCGACATAGGCATTCATTTGTCCTTTAAATCCTTTTTACTTGAGGGTTTAACTATCATATATGTGTCACTGACTCTAGTTTGCATTTGTCTCACTTGGTACTGACCAATTATCATTTATGTCTACAATGCAGAGGGGATTTGAACAACAGTGGTTGTCAGTTACTTTCTCAAAGGCCATATTTCTTGGAAATGGTCTGGTTGCTATCGTAGCTGGGTTGTTCGGAAATCTACTTGTGGATACCCTAGCTTTGGGACCTGTTGCACCATTCGATGCCGCTTCATGCTTTCTCGCTATTGGTATGGCAATTATTTTATACACTTGGTCCGAGAACTACGGGGATCCATCGGAAAGCAAGGATTTGTTGACTCAGTTTAGAGGTGCTGCTGCAGCAATATCAACTGGTAAACTTTCTCTTCTCAACATCTGCATTTGCTTAGGACACCCGAAATTTTGATGCAATGTCTGTTTTTCCGCACATTTATTCTTTATTTCTGATTCTTGAATTTATTTTTACATCATCCGATTCACATTATTTTTAATATTATATTCAGATTTTTCCAGCACCTTTTGTGTATAGTTGCAAGATCTATGCTTTTATCCTGATATGTCATAGATAAGCAAGATTTTGAATAAAAATGTGATATCGTTTGTATTTTCATATGGATGTTTCATTTTTGACGGAATTGGATTTGTTTTTTTTCAGCAAAGATGGATCAATAATTGGTTTGATTTTGTTTCAGAAGATGGCATCCCCCCTGCCTCTGTATAGTCATATGCAAATTTAATTGTGCAAATGTGCAGTGGCTTTATTATCAGTTATTACCCAGTCAGTCATGGATTCCTAGCCCAACCCCTAAAACTCTATTATTAGTGTATTACCAATAAGTAGCTGCACTAGTGTTATACTCTCATATCTTGCTCATATCTTTGATATTCATTTCTTGCCACTCAAAATTTTCATTTCATTTTCGCTCAGATGAAAAAGTTGCACTGCTTGGAGCCATTCAATCCCTGTTTGAGGGTTCCATGTATACGTTTGTGTTCTTATGGACTCCAGCTTTGAGCCCTAATGATGAAGAGATACCCCATGGATTCATTTTTGCGACTTTCATGTTGGCTTCAATGATGGGAAGCTCCCTTGCATCTCGGCTGATGGCACGATCATCAACTCGAGTTGAGAGCTACATGCAGATTGTTTTTGCTGTATCAGCTGCGTCCCTTACACTCCCAATTATCACTGCTGTAAGTGAGAAGTCGGTGAAGTTTAGTTTTTTTAAGCATTACACATTTCTGTTTTCTAGTGCGTATTTCTAACTTTTTGGTTTAGTTTCTAGTGCCACCTTCTAAAGTCAAAGGAGGAGGCATTACATTTTCTGGTTGCATCCAGCTGCTTGGCTTCTGTACCTTTGAAGCATGTGTGGGTCTCTTCTGGCCATCAATAATGAAGATGAGGTCCCAATATATTCCGGAGGAGGCTAGAAGCACTATCATGAACTTCTTCCGCATTCCATTGAACATCTTCGTGTGCATCGTTCTATACAATGTAAGTGTCTACTTCATGGAATATCTTGTATGATTTGCGATCCGTTCAGAAAGTATGTTTATGAATTGAAAGAGGTCTCCGGTTTTGGGGAAACAAGGTTTTGAGGGCAAAACTTAATAAGCAATTAGTAACATGAAGTTCCTGTTAATCTATCCACATACAGTTTAACAAGTATGGTTTCTATAATTTATTTCTGAGATTATGAATTTCGATAAATATTTTAGTTGAAATATAGAAGCCCTATTGTGCAGATTTGTCCTAGCTGTATGCAAAAATAATTTCTTTCTATGATATTTTTTTTGATAACCTTTCTATGATATTTAATGGTCAACCTATTTTCATTTTCTCAATCTGCAGGTCAGTGCATTCCCCATCACCTTTATGTTTGGCATGTGCTCCTTTTTCCTTCTCCTGGCATCAGTTCTTCAAAGGCGCCTCATGTTTCTTGCAGATAAAACAAGTAAGATGATCTCAGAATCAAATTTAAAGTTCACCAATTTTGTTGTATATTGTTTGACTTGTTAATAATGAAGCAAACCTTGAAGTTCTTAGTTGGTAGAGACAAATGTTTGATTTAGTGTTGCTTACAGTATTGATTTCTGATGCCTCAGAGGACTGGAGTCCAGTTACAAAGGTTGTGAGGGATGTAGAGGAAGAACCGTTGAACCCCTGAATGGCATTTCATTTACAGCGGCCACGGAAGCTTAAATTTGACACCATAAGTTTGGCCTACAGGTGGATAGATGCTTAGTCAACAAGTTATATCAGAAGCAAGATATCTGCCTGATCCAACACCGTCATTGTTTTGTAGGACTTAATGTTGCACCCAAGCAGCCAATGAGTTTAGCTGCTTGTTTATTATTCATGCTTCTGCCCTGCTGTCTGAAGACAGTGTTTCTTTTACTGATTTTAGCTTCCAAATTACCATAGAACCTCATTTAATTGAATCAAAGCATTTTCATGTAGCTGTTGCTCACATTAAATCTCATTCCGATTTTTTTACATCCTCCATGAGAATCTTGCCTCACAACTTCCATGCTGAACACTCAGCATTACACTGTCAGTACAACTTCATGTCGTGTCGATGTAATTTGTAGAAACTGAAAACTTCATCTGAGGCTCAAAATGGAATATGGAGTGTGATTTAGCTAGTGGTAGATTTCAGTATCTGCCAAACTAGTGTCTAGCCATACAAGCCAGAAATACCCATTTTCATGTAGCTAGTGGTAGATTTCAGTATCTGCCAAACTATTTCAGAGTAATTAGCGTTTCACAAAGAATGAAAGAAATATGTATAGTGCAGACAAACAGAAGTCAACGAAGTAATAATTTTCCGGATTCGACTCACGACCTTACCTGTTCTTCTCCTCATACCACCCTTCAGGGGCATCCTTAATATTGTTGCACATTCAAAAGATGGATTTTTTTATGAAATCTTGAACAAACACGTAATACCCACCACCATTCTGGAAACCCATGTTTGTTAGTTGACCCAACAAAGCACAATGTGAGAAACTCAGAGTAGCATGCAGTTGACTTTAAATGCTGCATCTGACGATAAGGTTACTTTCTGGTGGGTCTGTGACTGCACTTGCCTAGTTGCCTCACAACAAACAGCAACTCACACCATTGGTGGCCACAGTCACTCATTAATGCAATGGAGGATGATAGCAACTTCCTCCTCAAAGTCACATTCATGGTATAAAACCTGTATACCCATAAAACATCAGATAATACAAATCCACCTCTGCTATGGCTCTTTGGCACAATGTTATAAACATCAAGTCTCTAGCTTTGATTTTTGTTATCTTCATGTCATTCTGTGACAATGGTATGACCAAACATGTTTTCAGTTTCAATTTGTTTGTTTGTATTCAAGTAATCAACTGCTCTGAATACAGGATTTGCAGAGGCCGGCTTCATACAGCATGGCATAATGAAGGATGCCAAATTTCCTTTTCATAAGGTAAAACCAATCTTGCATGCACAAAAAGTAAAACCATAAGATGCTATTTACTTCTGTTTGTCTTCCTTAACCAAGTCTGAGGTATCTAGTTTATGCATCATTTGCAACACCTGACATGAGCTGGCTGCAGGTGTTGGAGCTGTAAACTACAGAAGGAATTTAGGAGCAGCATTGTTGGATTATGATGATGCAGGAGCTAACAATAAGCATGAACCCAGAAGGGGCAGACTGGGAAGTGGTGGAAACACTTGACAAACTGTAACAGCTTAATTTCCTGAATGCAGCCTGACGTAAAAATCCATCTTTTAGGTATTTTGTTAAAAATAAGAGATCAGTTCAAGATTCCAATATATGATGATCATGTAATAAAAAGGCTGCATTGCATCCTCATTCAGTATTACATAGCTAGAATAAAGTCACCTTGAGATTAATGGAAGCAAATATATGCCTTGGACACATTACTAGGCTGCTCGAAACACTTCCAGAGGAGATAATAACTTAAATGATTTGTTTTCCTTCTTCAACATCTCATAGAATTCCTTGAGTTAAAATGTTAATAGTGATGAATGTATCTAAGCCTAAACTAAGACTAGAAACAAAATCGATATTTAACAATGCAAGTTTTCACAATATGCCAAATTTCCGCAAACTTAAATGAGGCTAAATCACCTAGATACGTAAACTAAATGACACACGATATATGTGGCACCAGAGAACCCGTAGAAAACCACGGAGTCTCAGCCTTTGCGGCTGAGAATCAATCCACTAAGCACGAATAGGTTTTATAAGAAATAACTCAAAACTTGACAATCCAAGAATGAAGACGAATTATAAGAAACAACAGTACTGAAACGAAAATACCTGAACAAGACCCGAAGATCTTCACCGGAACTCCTTTCGAATTTAACCGAAACTCCTCCATCAGAAGACTCCATACCGAGCACACCAGCTCTGATACCGCTCTGATACCTCTTAGTCACACGACCCTAATCGAAGGAGCTTTCATCTCGAATGTCCTCAATCATCGCTCTTCATCGTCAATCTGTCTCGGTTCGCTGCTCTCCGCCGTCGCTATCAAAACCCTAAATCTAATTGAACTCTTCTGCTAAAAATCAAACGACGTCGCAGCCTCTAAAGCGGCTGCATTTTGGCAGCCTCTAAAGCTACTGCGTTTTGGCAGCCACTTCAAACACCAGCACTTTGAACAAACTCATTTGCTCCTTCAAGTGAAATGGGCTGCCTTCTAGGCCCAACTTCTATACAAATGCTGAACAACAGCAAGTCAAAAATCTGCACTCTCAAGTCATTTTCCAGCCACTTTCAGCCACCTCCGACCAACTTTAGTGCACTTGATCAAGTCCCAACATCCGCCAACGCCAAAGCAATTAAGGCAGACGCAAAAGTGTACTAACTTAGCTTACAAAAATACAATAAATGCCCTCCTAAGCTAAGTAGTACAATGCTGAAACTAAACATAAGGAACCTGAAATTTCAGACTTACAAGAGTGGGTTATACACTCTAGAAAACTAACCTAATTCAAGTTCTATCTTCTATTACCCGCTAGAGTCTCAAGAAGATGTAACAATTACCTAATTAAACTACCACAATAGCTACACCGCTAGGCTTTACTACTATGACAATCCAATTAAATATCATGCAATTAATATAAACCTAATTTCACCGCTAGGCTGAGTTAAGTAAATAACAAAACATGCAATTCATAACAAGAACAGAATTCACTAAATTAAAACATGTTATTCAATGGTCTCATACAGAGTTGCAACTAAATTCCCCAAACTGGGATTAGCTACTACTACAAAACATTAATCTAAAGAGTTTGAAGAGGAAACTTTTGGTGGCCGTCCAGGCTCTCTTTCTCAATTAGGGTTGAAACCCTATTTATAATGTAGCTGAAGATGTCGAATTGGGCTGGGCCAGACAGATCCGCAAACCCTTAAGAAATAAAACCCGTGGACCCTTAAGAATTAAATTAATTCTTCAGCGTCCATGACTGACGTCAGCATGATGTCATCCAGCTCCTTTCTTTGTCTTCTTGATCCGAATTCGCCTAAAATGCTCCATTAGCGTGTAAAAGCTCTCTTGCAGTCATAATATGCCTGAAATGCAAAACATTACGAAAATGTAATATTTCACAAACAAAACATATAAAAGTAGATGGAAATAAGACAATGATGGATCGTATAAATACGCTGTCAAAGAGTTAGAACAAAAATGCAACATGAGGGCTGAATCTCGAAAAACAGCAACGAGCCAAAGGACAACGAGCGCGCGAGTAGTATGGCACGCGAGTAAGGGTCGCGCAGTAGACAGCAAAACGGTGACGTCAGCAGACAGCAAAATATCCGAGCGATGACGTCATCACGCGCAAAGAATATTTCTAAGTTCGGTTTTTGGAGATCAAATATTTCCTAAGCTGTTTTTTAGAGATAAAGATGATTTTCTACAGATATCCTTGCCTAAATATTCGTGAAAACCCTAGGAGGCAAGACTATAAATACAAAGCTTCATGGAAATCACAAGTGTGCATACTTAGAGAGCTGGACACAGATTAGAGGCTGTGCAGAAGAGAAAGAGCAGAGTTCAGGCCAGATTGTGCGCGCGAGCTGTCACGCGAGCCTGACGACGCACCACTCAGATTTGTCTTGTTATTTTAGTTTCCTATAATTATTCTTGAGATGTATTCACTCAGTATGAGTAGCTAAACTCACTGAACTCGGTTTGGATTTGAAACTATGAATTATATGTTTTGAGGTCTTGTTCTTAATTTGCATGATAAAGTTTAGTATTATTATTCCGAACTCAATTGCATGATAATTAGATTTGGCGATTAAGCGAAGCCTTGCACCGCAGACTTAGTTGTAGAATCTGTTATCTATAGTTAAACTATCAGAAGTACGTGACTGTGAATGATAGGAGTAACACTAGAATAGTCGATAGCTACCTTGACCGGATTTGTGGTTGACTATACTAGAACTGAATAATAATATCATACGGACCTTGACCGGAATGTATGTGTAGGTTATTAAGCTGTGAGAGGACCTTAACTGGCGTGAACTTATATCATGTATCTTTAGTGACCGAGGATAAATATAGAAATTCATAGTGAAGAATCTGAACCGAGCTCATCTCTTGCATCGTTATAAACACCTTTTATACTTGCTGTCTGTGTGTGCGCCAGTTGTACTTGTGCAACAATTTTCTTTTCTTTTCATTGTTTTCACTCACAACCCAATCTTTAGTTTGTAGTTGAAAGGCGACTTCTCACCGTTCCCTGTGGATTCGACCCCAACTTACCAGGACTATACTAGTAGGAGAGCCGGGACAAATTTGCAGCACTCAATGACGTGCTCGTCACTCCCCCACACTTATCCTTGTTCGTCTCGAACAAGTAAAAGTCTAGACTGCAGATTCGAATCAATCAAAGTATACTGTAACTACATGACGATCCAACTCGTGATATTCTATCTAATCATTTCATCAACATCTGCATACAATCATCATCAATAATGCTCAATCTGCACTCAACGATATAGAATACTCAAGTCAAGATATCAATGAATAATGTAGAGATAGCCCTTTTCAGATTCCTAACTTCATTCTTCAATTCACAATCCTAATCACGCAACAGTTGAGTTTTTACTACGGCATCCGAAACACGCTGTTGGATAAATTCAATGGCTACAACAAACTTTTATTCATTTTTTTTTTTGCTGAATTTTTTTTGATGGCTTGCCTTATTTTGGCTTGTGCCATTGGTTAAAGCAAGTGCTCAAGTGGGAAGTGTCTTGGTTTTCTTCCTAACCCCCGGCACTAGTCAATAACCAATATAAAACAAAAACATTCGTTGCCAATGAACTATCCACATATAGATTTCACTTCTCATCTTGTCCTTTTTACGCGAGTCAAGATGAGGGTCGCTCATCTCTTTTCCCGGTTACTCAGACAAGAGATTAGATAATCTTTTCAAATTCGGAATGCCACAAATCAACTCAACATATAGCGCAATTATTCATGCAAATATCAGAATGAATGTCAAATCCCTCTAGGACATTTTCTATCAACTCTACATCACCAGATATCTCAACTCAAAAGCATTCATATCATCAAGCACAAGTATCACAAAATATCAGATTTCATGCATGCAGACATATCAGAAACTCATAGGATAGAACATCATTCATATAGATCGTCATTTCATCACAACATACAATGATAATTCTCCTCTTCGACTCATAAAAAAAAAAAAAAAACAACTCTAGACTCTAAACTGACTCGATTTCCCTCCCCCACACTTGAAATATGCCGTGTCCTCACGGCACAACATACAACAAGAATGAAGAAGGGGACACAGACAATAATAAAATAAAAGATAAAAGATGATATAGGAGACAAGTAACTCCCCTAGTGATCTCAAATATTTGGTGCCCATGGGTGTGTTGGATCAAACTTTCTAGTAGGCACCAGCCTAGATCGTCCCAAACTATCTTGTTGTCTATGCATTGCTACTCGTAGGTCTGGTGGTTTTGCCTTGATATCCCATTCATCACCTATATCACACCGGTCAGTGTTATAAAAATTAAATCCACATATACCTTTATAATTCGGTGGTTTATCCTTCAACGTCCCACACGTGATTGTGAACGGTCCTGGCTCTCCTTGGCTTGCCGATTCCTTCCTTTTTCGAGCTTCTTGGATCTGCAAAGGAATTAAACAAAAAGGATCAGAAAACAGGGTTTCAAATTTCTATTCAGCACTTAGTGCGGACCTTTCACAATTTGACCCCGCGGACCCTACTGAATATCCTGAAATTTGTTTAAGGTCCGCGGCCAAAATCCCTTCCATGTCCGCGGTCAGCGCTGAGAGATATTCCGCGGCCCCTTCATCAAATAACTCCGCGGACCCTACTGTCATTCCAAGAATTAATGTACCGTCCGTGGACATAATACCTTCAACGTCAGCGGTACACGCTGAGTTACAATCCGGATTTTGCCTTTTTGCACCTTCTTCCAACTCCCTTTCACCTATCAAACCCATAACATTGACATTACTCTTGGGATCCAAAATTATTTGCGAGCGGAGATTTTCTTTCTCATTCTGTAGCTCCAAAATCGCAGTGGCCATTTGGGACAATTTCTTGTTTATATCGATTTGGAATGCTTGTTGGTTTGCAGCCAATTCCTTCACCATATCCTCTATTATTTTGCCTGAGCTTGCGTTGTTGGCCGGATGTAAATAATGTTGCTGGAATGGTGGCTGATATGGTGGTGGTTGATAGTCCCAATCATTGTAATCCTGGTATCCTCTCATTGCATATGTATCAAATGGCTGATCATCATAAAGTGTCGGACACTCATCTGTTTCGTGACTAGTAACACCACAAAATTCACATGGTTTCACTACGAACTGCCGCAACATCTCTTTAATCTCTCTAATATCATTGACCATCTGAGTTGTGACTTCCTGAAACTGCTGTTGTTCTGGATATTGTTGCGCCTGATATGCTGGGTATTGCTGGTATGGTGGATACTGATACTATTGTTGATGAGGCACGTAACGTGGTGGATATGGATCACGCGGCAAGTATGGATCTCTTTGATAATTGTCTGCATAATCCATGAGAAAAAGTAATTTTTTTTGATAAATAAAAACTGAAAAAAATACTAATTTAACTAAAACTCTTAAACTAAAATTGCTTTCCCCGGCAACGGCGCCAAAATTTGACAGCACGTCGTTGTGCACTGCAAATCTAAATTTATTTTCCTACTCAATACTAGTATAGCAGTAAGCAGGGTCGAACTCAAGGAAAAGTAATCTAGTCTAAGAGTTATGCTACAACTAATTCTACTCCTATCAGGGGGTTTTTGGGATTGGTTTGTAAACTAAAACTAAAGGTTTTACTAATAAATGAAAAAACCAGTGTTTTAAAAACCGAACCGACCCGGTCGGTTGAACCGGTTGAACCGTAACCCGTTGATTAAATCGAGTCGGTTTGTATGTTGAACCGAATCTGCGTCTAACTCGGTGAAGACCCGGTTAAACCTGGCGGGTTTCATTAAACCCAGTGACTCGATGAGTTTCTAAAAACCGGTGGGTCAATTTGTTTATATTTATTGTTTTGTGAAATATTCAAATTAATAGATAAATAACTTTTAAATAAACAAATATGCAGGCTAGGCTAGGCTAGGGCTTTAAAATAAACACAACCACTCAATCGCCGCTTAAATTAAACAAAGTGGAGCAGAAAGACTTTTGAGATTTCTTAACGACAAGGTTTCGATGAGTATAGAGGTATGTTTGTGATCCTAGTTCTTCGCTCTCCATGTCTCTATGTCTTCGAATCTTCCTTTCATTGTTTTTTTGCAGATGTCAGTTGAACTTCAATCTTCTCAACCATCATCGGCCGAAGCAACATCTAGTCAAAAGTCAATTAGATTAAAAACGGATCTAGCATGGACACACTGCAGTCAAGTCACTGAAAGTGGTGGTAAAATTGTTTTAGTATGCCTTTATTGTCGCAAGGTCATAAGAGGAGGTGGCATCAACAGGGTTAAATATCACTTGGCTGGTGAAAAAGGACAAGTTGAAATTTGTAATAAGGTTCCTCCTGATATTCGATATCAAATGAAAGAGAGTATCAGCGTGGTAAAAAATAAGAAAAGAAAGGTGCACGAGGATTATGAAGATAGCAATGGTATTCATGAAGCTTCATCAGCGCATATCATATCTCAGAAGGGGATTAAGAACTCTCCTAATATTGGTAACTATTTCATGCCTCGTACAACTCCGGGAGCTCAACCAACTATTAAGAGTGTTATGCAAAGTAAAGAAATGCTGGAAAAGTGTGATTTGGCAATCTCAAAATGGATGTTTGACGCTTGTGTCCCGTTTAATGCAGTGAATTCAGCATATTATCAACCTATGATCGATGCCATTTCGAGTATAGGTGCCGGCTATAAAGGTCCAAATTTGCATAAAATTCGTGGTCATCTTTTGAATACTTGTGTAGCTGATGTAAAGAAACTTGTAGGCAGCTACCGAAGTATTTTTAGTGATTTTATTTATGAAAGCATGGATTTTAAGTTTTATTTGGTATGATTAATGTATATAATATATGAATTTTAAAAATCATTTATTACTATAACTCAGTGGAATAAATAAAATTATTTTGCACATTGACCCGGGTTAACCCGGTTGAACCATTAAACCAATGACCCGCTGACTTCATCGAGTCGACGAACGGTTCGGTTTTTAAAACACTGGAAAAAACACAATTCAGAAAATCTCGTTACAACCTGTAATCATAGACCAGACATGCATCAATCTAGTAAATTATAATTGTTCTAATTAGATAGTCCCGTTAGGGTTGTTACCTAATTCAAGTTCTATCTTCTATTACCCGCTAGAGTCTTAAGAAGATGTAACAATTACCTAATTAAACTACCACAATAGCTCCACCGCTAGGCTTTACTACTATGACAATCCAATTAAATATCATGCAATTAATATAAACCTAATTTCACCGCTAGGCTGAGTTAAGTAAATAACAAAACATGCAATTCATAACAAGAACAGAATTCACTAAATTAAAACATGTTATTCAATGGTCTCATACAGAGTTGCAACTAAATTCCCCAAACTGGGAATTAGCTACTACTACAAAACATTAATCTAAAGAGTTTGAAGAGGAAACTTTTGGTGGCCGTCCAGGCTCTCTTTCTCAATTAGGGTTAAAACCCTATTTATGATGTAGTTGAAGATGTCAAATTGGGCTGGGCCAGACAGATCCGCGGACCCTTAAGGAATAAAACCCGTGGACCCTTAAGAATTAAATTAATTCTTCAGCGTCCATGGTTGACGTCAGCATGATGTCATCCAGCTCCTTTCTTTGTCTTCTTGATCCGAATTCGCCTAAAATGCTCCATTAGCGTGTAAAAGCTCGCTTGCAATCATAATATGCCTGAAATGCAAAACATATAAAAATAGATGGAAATAAGACAATGATGGATCGTATAAATACGCTCTATCACATATCTCAACAGATTTTTCATTAATCTAACTAAGTCATAATCAAAATTTCATTAACTACTAAGCTTAGTACTTTTGCAATTTAAGAACTGAACCAATTTGAAACTAACAATGTTGGAAGACCTATAGCACTTTACATGTCCAAGTCAAACCTAGAACATATAAAATCAAATGAATAACCAAGTCATCAAACATTACTATCAAAAATATTAGGTCAGTTTTTAGGTAATTTGAATTTTTCAACATGGTCAAAATGTCCTCCTAAGTTATGTATTAACTTAACAAAACTTTTAGAGCAAACTAAACAATAGCTATAATAACCAAACACCTAGAGTTCCTTTTTGACAAAATCCCAAACTTTTAGTCAAATAGGAAATTTTAATAGAAAAGCTAGCATTTATATAAGAATAACTAGCGATAAAAGACATAATATCTTATTTTATCAACTCTCAAACAATAAATTCAGCAAAGAAAGTATCAAATTATAGACTCACATCTAAACTAAATATAACCTTACCTCTTATAAGCTAAAAATTGAATGATGAGTTAGATATTACCTGAAAATCAGTTTACTAACAAAAGTAAAACCGATATTACCTATTCAGCAATATTTCATTGATAAAAACTTTACCCGAAGAAGTTTAATCCTTAAATACTCCGCTGAACATTTTTGGTCATGCACATGGCATGCCTTGGAAGACTCCATAACAAGCACACCAGCTCTGATACCGCTCTGATACCTCTTAGTCACACGACCCTAATCGACGGACCTTTCATCTCGAACATCATCAATCATCGATCTTTCTCAGTTCGCTGCTCTCTGTCCCTATCAAAATTCTAAATCCAGCTGAACTCTTCTGCTGAATTTTAGACGACGTTGCAGCCTCTAAAGCTGCTGTGCTTTGGCAGCCACTTAAAACACCAGCACTTTCAACAAACTCATTTGCTCCTTCACGTGAAATGGGCCACCTTCTAGGCCCAACTTCAACACAAACGATGGACAACAACAAGTCAAAAATCTACACTTTCCAGCCATTTTTCAAGCCACTTTCAGCCACCTCTAACCAACTTCAGTGCACTTGATCAAGTCGCAACATCCCTCAATGCCAAAGCAATTAAGGCAGATGCAAAAGTGTACTAACTTAGCTTACAAAAGCTCAACAAATAGTACACCGTCCATGGAATGAAACTGAAAAGGACAAATGTTCATGACTTAATTTGGTTATTCCTATCGTCAGTAAGTAAGTGGTATGGGGACATCAGAGGCTTCGAAGGCATCTCAATAAGTCTCAGTTCCCCTTCAAGCATTTCAACAACTTTATCCATAGAAGATGATCACTAGGTTTTAGTTGTATACACCATTATGTACCATTATCATCTTTTTTGCCTTTAAATTTCTCTCATTTGTGCCTTCTTCACACCACATAGTCTCAGCTCCGTGTAATTGTTTGAAATCCAAGCTGGGAAGTAAATTTAGTCATGATTTTACGCAAATGCTTTTAAATTGCTTTTCATGCTTGTCATTTCCATTAGCATCATTCCAAAACTATAAACATCTGCTTTATAGGAGACGCCTCCAATGTTTTTGTAGAACAATTCTGGAGCTATGTATCCCATAGTCCCTCTTACAGCTGTTAGATTATTCGTATTCTTATCAACTGGATACAATTTTACCAGCCCAAAGTCCGAGACTTTCGGGACAAAGTTCTCATCCAGCAGAACATTGTGCGGTTTAATGTCAAAATGCAAAATCTGCATGTCATAGCCACTGTGTAAATAGTCGACCCCACGAGCAACTCCTAGTGGTAAAGGCCTCCTCACGGACAGCTAAGACACGTTCTTTGCAGTATTCTTTCGAACTAGTGGCCTCCTCTCGGATAGCTAGCACAAATCTATGTCAATGATCAGCTTTTGTGAAACGTCAACATTAAGCAAGCTCTCATGTTCTAGTGATGAGTATTAACTGAGCTCCTGATGAAGTACTACAACAAGCAGCCTTGTGGATATTGCTATCAAGCGAGAGATTTGATTCTGATTAAAGTGCATAATTCTGCAACCCGTTCCACTCCTGTATATAGTCTCGCTAATCTCTTTAAATCTTCTAACAGATATTTGAATTTAAATTTGTTAGATATAGTTTTTCTATATTTTGGGTTTGCATTTTTCAGTAATGGTTGTAGAATATCCGATCTATATCTTCTCCAAGACTCCAAGAGATTCGTGAATGCAACTGACATATTCACGGTTTTTCTGTTCACCAAGAAAATACACTTTCTGATAATGTTGAACATTGCTCTGTCGCACATTCAGTTCTTGCTATAACATCTTTGTTGCATCTCCTTCTTCTATTTTTACAACTATAATTAATTATTATAATAACTTTGATCTTACTATTAATAATTTTGCTTAAAAACATGTCATGCCTCAATATGACTAACATTATTGATTGAAATCGTGACTTAGGGTCTTATATTTATTTATATTTTCTTCTCCAACTTTACTCACCAGCTGTGTATTTATGTACTGAGTTGAGTTAATAAATTATCAATTTTGACACTCGTTATATATCAAACAATTCGAATGTTGATTCTTAAAAACAATAAGAAAGAGAAAAGGTTAGGTGAAAATATAGGGTCAACTACAATTAAGAAACTTAATCTTCGAATAAAAACAATGAAGTAATTTAAAATAAAGGCATTTTCCGTACACAAATGTAGTAGTAATATACTAACTGAATATTAACGATTATAATTTGATACATTTCGATCCTGGTTTTATGATAATAAAAAATGACAGTTTTGAATTTTTTGACGATTTTCAAATCATATTTTTACGGTTTTGAAAATTATATATAAACGTGATTCATATTTAATTAATGAACCATGATTTCTTGACAACTTTGGCATCCGGATCCGGTGCAGCGCAACTATTTGCTAGAGGAATCAAAACGATGGCACTTTGATTTATTTAATATAACACTATTTAATTCTGGATGAATCTTTTACGAACCTACGTAGTTTTGGATCGCTGCAAATAGTTGTTGCAAAACATCTTCTCATACTACGTTCATGTTCATTATTATGTTGTTCAAAAATATGAATCATGTTTGTCTGCTTAATTTTTTTAAATTATAAAAAATATGATTTGTAAAACCATAAAAATGAAAATAGTCAATATTCAGCTACCATAAAATCAGGATTGAAATATATCAAAGTATAATTTTTAGCATTTACTCTTCTATGATTAAATATATGTATGTTTAAATCAATTTTTAGTAATCGTCTTATTGAAATCAATAAATGACTGTGATCATTTTATAATTTTTACAGTTTTTAAAAATACTTAAAATTTGGAAGAATAACACATTTATGCAGTGTTTTAAAAACCGAACCGACCCGGTCGGTTGAACCGGTTGAACCGTAACCCGTTGATTAAATCGAGTCGGTTTGTATGTTGAACCGAATCTGCGTCTAACCCGGTCAAGACCCGGTTAAACCTGGCGGGTTTCATTAAACCCAGTGACTCGATGAGTTTCTAAAAACCGGTGGGTCAATTTGTTTATATTTATTGTTTTGTGAGATATTCAAATTAATAGATAAATAACTTTTAAATAAACAAATATGCAGGCTAGGCTAGGCTAGGGCTTTAAAATAAACACAACCACTCAATCGCCGCTTAAATTAAACAAAGTGGAGCAGAAAGACTTTTGAGATTTCTTAACGACAAGGTTTCGATGAGTATAGAGGTATGTTTGTGATCCTAGTTCTTCGCTCTCCATGTCTCTATGTCTTCGAATCTTCCTTTCATTGTTTTTTTGCAGATGTCAGTTGAACTTCAATCTTCTACCATCATCGGCCGAAGCAACATCTAGTCAAAAGTCAATTAGATTAAAAACGGATCTAGCATGGACACACTGCAGTCAAGTCACTGAAAGTGGTGGTAAAATTGTTTTAGTATGCCTTTATTGTCGCAAGGTCATAAGAGGAGGTGGCATCAACAGGGTTAAATATCACTTGGCTGTGAAAAAGGACAAGTTGAAATTTGTAATAAGGTTCCTCCTGATATTCGATATCAAATGAAAGAGAGTATCAGCGTGGTAAAAAATAAGAAAAGAAAGGTGCACGAGGATTATGAAGATAGCAATGGTATTCATGAAGCTTCATCGCGCATATCATATCTCAGAAGGGGATTAAGAACTCTCCTAATATTGGTAACTATTTCATGCCTCGTACAACTCCGGGAGCTCAACCAACTATTAAGAGTGTTATGCAAAGTAAAGAAATGCTGGAAAAGTGTGATTTGGCAATCTCAAAATGGATGTTTGACGCTTGTGTCCCGTTTAATGCAGTGAATTCAGCATATTATCAACCTATGATCGATGCCATTTCGAGTATAGGTGCCGGCTATAAAGGTCCAAATTTGCATAAAATTCGTGGTCATCTTTTGAATACTTGTGTAGCTGATGTAAAGAAACTCGTAGGCAGCTACCGAAGTATTTTTAGTGATTTTATTTATGAAAGCATGGATTTTAAGTTTTATTTGGTATGATTAATGTATATAATATATGAATTTTAAAAATCATTTATTACTATAACTCAGTGGAATAAATAAAATTATTTTGCACATTGACCCGGGTTAACCCGGTTGAACCATTAAACCAATGACCCGCTGACTTCATCGAGTCGACGAACGGTTCGGTTTTTAAAACACTGCATTTATGTCTTTTCGACCGTCGGTAGCGTCGACGGTTGGTTGGTGCATGTAGCATAGCTCTTAAAACATATACAAAGAAAAAAAACCTATGGGCGAGCCGACTCTAATCAGGAAACCGTTGGGCGAGAATGAGAGAATGAGAAAAGGATGACATGAAGAGTCATCACGGATGTGCACATTCTTTTGTATGGATCTCAGCTCACAGCCAGCTAAGACTAAATAAATATTTAATTAAATAAATTCTACAAACACATGTGTCTCGATGGAAACAAGCAGTGTGTAAAAGACGACATGAGTAAAGTAAATTATGAGCAATTTTTATAGAGTGAGGAAAAAGAAAACAGTAGACAGTTCCCGTGATTAATTGGAGTTTCTTGTGGTTAGGATATGTTTGGCTCTGTCCATATCCTACCCTACACATCTTTTGGGTCTGTTCATCAACTTTGCACTCTTTAGTTTGCATGATGTTTCCAGTCACTAATCAAAAATATCCTAAAAAACATGCCCGAGAATTTGCATTTGTAAAGGTTGCAATCATCATGAAAATATTAGGGATATATATCGACATCTCAATTGTGCCAAACTTGATTGAATGCGAACTCTCTAAGAAACTAAATAATTCAAATGGCCACATATATAGGGTTTATAATGTTGCTCCTTCACGTATAATTAGGAAAATTATTTAGGAAATTATGCACATCAATTATCCTGAGTATTTGGTGGTAACATGTATAACTCATGTTCTACCCCCACCAAAAATCGAAGTCGGATTGGTACCAATGGTTTAACTTATGGTTTTGACTCTTACTAACTGAAATAATTACCCATGATGGATTAACATGTATATGTACTTTATCTAAAGGTCGATGACTAGTCGATCTGTATAATAAATTCCACAAAAGCTCAAGATGTGAAGATTATTATATAAAACAAAAGTAGGTAGTACTAAAATAAATACACACGTCATAAAATTAGGAAAGTAAGTCCATGGAAACTAAGACAAACCGGAAATGAAAGGCACTTATGATCATTTGGAATCGTGTTGAGGTTTACCAAGCCGTGACACGTTATATCCCCAATACCACAAGACCCGAAGGGGGTCCAGCAAAACACATTTTAGTGTTTTGAAGCTACTTACTCCCAAGTCCTAACACCACTAAATGGGCGTCACAACGAAACAGTAGAGTCAATGCAACATCCACAACATAGTACATATCATCATCAGAAGACCCAATAGAGATTCAGCTTCTCTCTAGTTCTATCAACTTATGGAAGACCAACCACCACCAGCACCACCACTCTCTCTGCCATCACCGACTAAGTCATCTCTTAACCATAACAAAACCTTCACTATAACAGTCTCTTCAATTTCCTATACTAAAACCTCATCAACAAGCAGCCTATTACTCTTCAAACCACCATGCTCCGCATCTCCTCCTACCTACATTCTCAAAGACATCTCCTTCATTGCTCACCCTTCCCAGATCCTTGCCCTCGTCGGCCCAAGCGGGGCTGGCAAGTCGACGCTTCTTGACATTTTAGCTGCCAGGACTGCCCCTACTGGTGGCTCTCTTTTTCTCAACAACGCACCTCTACTACCATCCTCCTTTCGAAAACTATCTTCCTACGTCCCTCAACATGACTACTTTTTGCCCATGCTGACTGTATATGAAACCTTTGTCTTCACTGCTCAGCTCATCAAAGGCTCCTTCCACAAGTCCAAACACATAGCCACTGACGTCATGGCCTTGCTTAATGAGCTAGGGTTAGCACACCTTGCACATACCAAGCTTGGAAAAGGTTTGTCTGGTGGTGAAAGGCGTAGAGTTTCTATAGGCTTGAGCTTGTTGTATGACCCAAGGGTGTTGATTCTTGACGAGCCAACCTCGGGGCTAGATAGTAGTTCAGCTTTCAAAGTCATGCACACGTTGAAGTCCACAGCCGAGGCTCGTGGTTGCACTGTTGTGTTGTCCATCCATCAGCCTAGCTTCAAGATACTGTCTATCATTGATGGGATTCTGTTGTTGTCTAAAGGCAGAGTCGTGCATCATGGGACACTATCATCTCTCGAGGACTTCCTGATTTCGAAGGACTATACAGTTCCTCTTCAGCTCAATTCACTAGAATATGCCATGGAACTACTGAGCAAGATTCAAGACCATAAGGATGGTATATATAATAATGAAGCTACATGTATCAATAAACTAATTGACACAACCTCATCATCACCCTCCTCCTTATCCTCCTCGTCTTGGTCTTCGCCAAACAAACTCTCCCCCATGGATGCGATCAAAACAAGACAACACTACAGCCGAAACTACAGAAGCTCAAGAATCCGTGAAGTTTTTATCTTATACAAAAGATATTGGAAGATTGTTTTCAGGACAAAGCAGCTTCTGTTGGCCAACACATTAGAGGCTTTAGTAGTAGGTTTTGTTCTAGGAACTATATACATCAACATAGGCTACGACAAGCAAGGGATCGAGAAGAGATTTGGCTTGTTTGCCTTCACTCTCACCTTCCTTCTTTCTTCCACAACTGAAACCCTACCAATCTTCATTAACGAGAGGCCAATTCTCATTAGAGAGGCCTCAAGTGGCCTCTACCATCTTTCCTCATATCTAGTGGCCAACACCTTAGTTTTCATGCCTTATCTCTTTGCTGTTGCACTACTCTACTCAGTATCAGTCTACTTTTTGGTGGGTCTTTGTGGAAGTTGGATGGCTTTTGCATACTTTGTGCTAGTGATTTGGGTGATAGTCCTGATGGCCAACTCATTTGTGCTCTTCTTAAGTGCACTGGCCCTAATTACGTAGCAGGTACTTCGCTCATCACGATATTGCTTGCAGGTTTCTTCCTTTTCTCAGGCTATTTCATTTCAAAGGACAGCTTGCCAAAATTTTGGCTGTTCATGCACTACTTGTCAATGTACAAATACGCATTGGACGCCATGCTGATCAACGAGTACTCTTGCCTTGCTACGCGGTGTTTAATATGGTACGATGATGATAATTCTAACAACAGAACCAAAAGCTGCATGGTTACTGGAAAAGATGTGATGGAGAAAAAGGTTTGCATGAAAACATGAGATGGACCAATGTCTACATATTGCTTGGATTCTTCGTGATGTACCGCTTGCTTTGCTTGTTTGTTTTGATGAGAAGAGTTTCTAGGTCTAAACGATAGCTGCACATTCAAATCAATAATCACGCCACGATGCATGGGATTAATGGTAAGGTAAAATTATTATCATACAATGAGAGATGTTCATATACTTTCAGTGTTCTATAATTAATCTTACTTATTCCAAATGACAATGTATCGTGTGTAAACTATTGATGTTTATATCTTCTTTTATCCTCACGTGATCATAAATTTCATATGCAAATGTATGATGAAACTTGAAACGGAAAGTGTAGAGTACGTATGTATGTTTTATAAGATCGTAAAAAATTACGACCTTCATGTCGATAATTAATAGTATCAATTTAACGATGAGTTCGAAAATCATCAAATACAATCTTCTCGTGATTTAGCAAATCAAACATTCAATTTAATTTAAAAATAACTTTAACCTCAACTTCATCATTATATTACATATAATACGGGCCGGATAGGGTAAATAGCTACTGTAACAAAGGTATGTCCCATATACATATATTGAAGAAGCCGAACAAAAATTATGCGACGGAGGAAGTAGTAAATATGTATTGACCATGAAGATAATGTTAATATGCTAAGTAAACCCTAACAAGTTTCACAGAGCTTGAACAGTAAGCAGATGGGTCACGGGTGGTGTCCCTTTATCAATAATACATTAGCATACACTTTTGGATTCTAAAAACAAAGAGATGTAAAAGAATCTGAGATGTTGGCTTGTCTTTTATATGACCAACGGGTGAACATGTCGGATGATATTGTGTCGAGTGTTATCCATTTTGTGTATGATTGCCAATGCACTATAGTCAAAGTTAACTCACGGGTTGTGTTTCTCGTGAGCAGAACACCCCATCATCGTCTCATATGCCAGCAGCAAGCTCGTCGACTCACGTGCATGGCTTCGTCGATCTCTATTTTTGTACTTTGCAATCTACTCTACATGTTGAGCCAACAGATGGACTGTTATATTTGACTATTAAATATGAGGATTATTAATAAATTGAATTTTATATAATTTATAATAATAATAAAAAAACGATTTTAAGAGATAAGGATTAAAAAGGGAGGTTGAGAAGATATGGGCACGTGGAGAAAGTTGTTACACGGAGGGAGTATAAATTAGGTCAGAGGATAGGGTTTGATGAGACTGAAAAGCTACCTTGAAGAGTTTGGGGGAGAGGCGGAGACTGGTTGAAGGGACAACAAACAAGTAAGATGATTATTTTGATTTCTAAGGTTGGGAAATTGACGATGTAAGTCCAATTAGGGAATTGAGTTGGAGTGGTTTCATATGGTTTGACTTGGGGCAGTAAGTTGAAACTCTAAACAAATGGAACGAGAACAGTGACGTGTAGGAGATGGATTTGGATGATGGGATCGTAATTAGTCGTATATAAATCTGATTTTTCTATCAAATAAATTTACTAATATATTGGGTGTCATGTTTTATTATATATGTAGCAGAATCGTCAGGATGAAATTATAGGATGACAGTCAATGGGATACGAGTTTTATCTACATTTTATGTGTCATCGCAGGTGACATCAGTTGTCCGAATTATCAGGAAACAAGTGTAGTCCATTACGAAAGTGGGACGAGTAAAAGTGAGTATATAATATATTTTATTTTCCAGATTAATTATATAATCTAGGATGATGGCTAACAGTTAAAAGTTTAGAATACTACCGTTCCCCTTTTCTTAATGAAGACGTTTGATACCGATAACAAAAAAGAGAATAAAGCAATGATATGTGAAAACGGACAGAAATAGGATGGTTGTTATTTGTGCATTATCGCATTCACGACATGCATCATGACATGACTGAGCTTTTGCTCTGAGATGACTGAGCTTTGCTCTGAGATGACTGAGCTTTTGCTCTGAGATTACTGAGCTTCTGCTCTGAGATGGTCCGGACCGGCAGTAACGACTGCCTATTGACAGACACGTGCATCATTCTGCATACGACATTGCATTATATTTTGCATACATATATTGGATTGTGTGTTACTTAGATAAATGAATGAGGTGAAAATGAACTAAATAACGTACACAACGTTAATAAGATATGTTATGTATTCACTGAGTCACTCGACTCATCCCGTTGTTTTTAACCCCATTTCAGATAAGTGATAGCTACTAGTACGCGTTTCGACATCGGCGACAGTTGAGGAGTTCATTCTGACGTACAGTGCCCTCACAGTAGTCTTCTGTTCAGCTACATTTAGTTATTTTATTTTATTTTTTCCTTAGCTAGTATGCTCCGTTGTATACTTGTACTCAGAGTTTTATTCCTTTATTATTCACTTCCGCTACTTGTGTTATTTTCAATGATTTCAAATTGATTATTCAATGTTGGGTTAAGATTAATATGTTCTGAGGCTTGCTTGGCCATTGGTCTAGCGCCGGTCTCGACCTTAGATTTGGGTCGTGACATGGACATATTCATGCTTACGTGCGAATAATAAGTAATTAGTAGACATGTTTGTAAAGAGCGAAAGTTGTTATACGTTCCATTTTGCGAGCGGTTTTTCGAGAATACACTTATCTCAAATGATATTTACCGTAATGAATTATGATAATCATTATAAAAAATTAGAAAGGAAAAGATTAAAGAGAATGAATATCTTTTCGTGACACCGTGACCATCCAATTTTTATTAAAAATTAATTTAATCTCAACTGTTAGATGAAATTAACGACTAATATTAAGTCATTCTGTCTCACAAATATATGATTTCTCTCCTAATTTTTATCCCAAAATTATAATAACCATAAAAAGGTGAACAACTCCCAAAATTTAAATTCCGACTTTGATATCACTGTAGTGACTCAAGCTAATTTGAATATGTCTTAAAGAAATAATTACTCTAGCAATTAACAGTTCAAAGTTCTAAAACATGCAATAAAAAATTCCGACTCTTAACATGCATTCAGTCGATATTACGATCCAAGCTAGATATTGTCAATGGGAGGACTGGCCCATGTCAAAAAATCAAGCCTGGGCTCATTTGGCCTTAAAATTTTAAGGCGTATCACGTTTCACCGGATCAGGCTTGACGAAGTCACAAAGCTTATAGTATCCGCGGGCCCATAAATTTCGTAATATGATATATTGAATCTCTAAATATTGATTACAAAAATAGCTTTTAATTTTTAAATATTATTAAATAAAAATACATAATAATTGATTATACAACTTTATTATATGATTTTATTCCTATAACATTGATAAATAATTAGAAAGACAACTTAGACATTCAGGGTTAAGATCAAGTGAGACGATGTATTTTTGTAAGACATAATGATTTAATCTCAATTGTTGATTTGATTAATCTGACAGTTAAAATTAAAGTTAGTTTTTAATTAAATATGCCGATTGAATTTACAAAAAATACGAGTGGATTTGACGGTTATAAATATATATCAACCGGTAGATGAATAGAAACCAAATGTTGAGATGATGTCCTACCGTCCTACGAAAGTATGCATGCCCTCTTTTATCCATTTCCTACACATTCAAAAATAAACAAAAGAATGCACATTAAACTTGCACAAAAACAAAACTATTAATATACAAAGGAAACAACACTAACAAAATTCAAAAAAACTTTGGTTTGATTAATCCAATCATTGGTTTTTAATTAAATTGAGTGGTTGAATTTGTAAAAATATACGAGTGGTTGAATTGACAGTTATTTTTAGATTAAATTTCATCTGTTAGATTATTAACGATCGAAATTGTATCTCATCAATTTACAAATATTTATACGTCATTCTCAAACTTTTCCGTACATATACAGTATTCCAATTGAAAGATAAAAAATTATTTAATGTTATACACTAATACAACACGATGTGATGGCTTGTGTTAACATCAAGAATGACGTTAATTAAGTATAAAATATTGAATAAAATCTGAACCTTTGTATTGATTGATAAAAGAGAAATTGAAATTACAAAATCAAATGAAAAAGGATTTGATAAAAAATTGATTTAATATAATCCGTTAAATTATAATTAATTATCCTCTTTTATACCTTTTCTCTATTTTAATACAGTTCGAATATTCTTTAAATTAAAATTGCAGAAAAAACAAAAAAGAAGAAAACCTCATCTACATCTCAACCAATTCAACGAGCGACTTACGACGCATTTCAATGGCTGAATCCTCCACTTCCTAGGGACTAGCGCATTACCAATGGCCGCGGCGGCGAGTATGATTGACTCTTCCATAGCCGCACGCTTCCGACCTTCCTCCGCCTTATTCAGTTCGTTGCGTTGCTCGATCCTATTCTCTCAATTGTTTATATTCTCTCTGTTTAACTCTCTTTTCAATTTATTACAGACAATTCCGCCACATATCGCCTTTCTCTTGATTCCGCCGCTCCTCGCCGTCGCTGCACCTCTCACGCCTCTCCTCCCTTGTATGTTGTCTTCTATCTCACAAATATATATAGAGATTGTATCATGTGGATCCATGCTTAATGTGCTACTTGTGTAGGAACGTGTTTCCTCGATTAATAAATGATTCGTTTGCGAGGAGGCGTAAATCAGCAATGACTACGAGACTACGAGCTACTGCTGATCAGTTGGGCTCTGATGCTGAACTTGATGATAGTTCAGCTTACCATCCATCTGAAGGATTTGGGGAATCAGTGCTTGCTGACACTACTGATGCGAGACTTACTGCTTCTGAAACTTCCCGCACGATTATTCAGGTCTGTTCAAATATGGATGTACAGTGACGTAAAGTCATCTGCATTTGAAGTATATACTTTGCCACGTAGTTTGGCGGTACGGTGAATCTTACATATTTCATTGTCAGGTGAATAGCAAAGCAACGATTATGTTTTCGGGAATAGTTGATGATGGAGTTCATCATAATATATTCTGGCCAGATGTGCCTTACGTGACGGATGAGCATGGAAGTAAGCCTACCTTGGACAATACATTGTTTCTCATGCTGTCGCAACCTTTTTCAATTATTGTTTTGGTCTGGCATGGTGTCAGATATTTACTTTCAGGTGAGCAATGATGAAAACATAATGCAAAGCCTGACAATTGATGATAACGTTGTGGTATAATTCAGCAGCCTTTATCACGAACTAATAGCCTACGCCAAATGGATAGTGTCTCACACTTATTACTACTTGTATGTTGTATCCATCAGCAAGTTATCATAGGTTTTGATACTGTTGAAATGCTCAAGGAGATGGAGGAATCTGGTTCAACAGAAATTGAACTGGATATGGATGACATGGAAGATGATAATGACAGTGAATTTGATGAGGACGGAAGCAGTGACGATGATGGTGAAGATGACGATTATCAAGGGGTCAGTGCATATTTTCAGGGTTTAAATCATCTGATAAATAAATGGAAGGATAAGTTCCTTTGAGCGATTTTTATTTGCGTTATTTTGTTTTCATAATTAAGGACTGGACTGCTACCCTTGATGATGATGAAGAGGATGAGGATTCTGATGAGTCTTTGGGGGATTGGGCCAAACTGGAAACAATGAACTCTACTCACCCTATGTATTTTGCAAAGAGGCTGGCTGAGGTAACTTATAAATTTTAAAGAGTTTGAACTCGATTACGTGACATCCAACAATCTTCATTTTTATGCACACTGAATGCTGCATATCTATATGGAATGCCTTTTAAGGTCACATGTGATGATCAAGTAGATTGGACAGATCAACCTCCAGCAGGCTTGGTTATACAAGGCATTCTGAGACCCGCATTATCAGATGAGCAGACAATCATCCAAAAACGTATATCTGAACGACAACAAAATGTGGAAATCGAGGAACCTGTGAGAAAATCTATTAATGGCCGTGATTTTAATAATGGCTCCGGCACTGAGATTGATAATTCAATTGGTCCAGATGATTTAGATAAGAATGAAAACCCTCCAGATGGGAATTCCTTTTATAAATTGGAATTGGTTCGAATACAGCTAATGTCAGCACATGGACAACAGGTAAAATATATTCTTTGGTCTTTATTTTTTTGGCACTGCGTTATTCCTATTTACAAGCTCAGGTTTTGAATATATTTGGGGTGAAATAGAACATAAGCAAGAAGGATAGAGCAAATAACATCTTGCGGGCATATGAACTACTAAGCTCGTTTCCCTTGTCATTTACCCTTTAAGTACTAATTCCTGAATTATATTGAAATTCCTGAAGTATATTGATAAGTCGCATGGACTTGGTAAAATATGCTTTACGTACACTCCTAAGTACGCGTATGATGATAACGATGATAAAGAAGAAAAGATGGTTAATGAGGATCTGACATGGACCCTCATAGTATCAAATTATATATGGCACCTTCAACTGAGTGATTTGTCTTGAAGCAGCTTATGGATCAAGTATTTCTTTCCATACTTTGGAGGTTTATGTGTAGTTTGAGTAAGTAGAGTTTACTTGAGTTGTTAAATGTGTTACCTCTTCCCGGTGCCGTTCGTTAGCTTGTTCTTAGTTTGTATGTACCATGTCTTTTAGCTGACAAGCCTATTTAACAGGCCGATGTTGAAATAGAGGATTTCAGGAAAGCAAGCCCAGATGCTATTGCTCATTCAGCTGAAAAAATTGTGTCCCGCCTTAAAGAGGGTGGGGAGAAAACAACACAAGCCCTTAAATCCCTTTGTTTGAGGATAAAGGGTATTCAAGTAGAGGTAACAAATTGAAAGCACTCCTTATTCCATACATGAAAAGTTGATTGTTACCTTGAGTCAGCTCAGAGTAAACATTTCACTATTCTCATGCTTATTGCTGTACCTATCAGTTCATCTAAAACTTTTCATTAGCCCTCAACTGGATGTAGCATTTTATATCTTATTGGTTATAACAAGTTTTGCAATTATTACAGGAAGCAATATTAATGAGCGTAGATTCCCTCGGATTCGACCTGAGAGTCTGCTCAGGGAGGCAGGTCCAGACATTGCGGTTCGGATTCATAACTCGGGTATTAATTACCTCATCTGTTCTCTTTTGACTTTCATCTGTTTCTTTTTCGTGCACACATTTTACTACATTTAATTATTCTGATATAAAGTGTATAAGAAGCTGTTGAAATATGAATCCATCCTATTTGCAGGCTACATCAGAGTATAGTGCTGAAAGACAGCTGAATGATTTACTTTTTCCTCCTGCAAGTAAGTTGTCCAAGAAAAAACAAGCTCGCCAATAGGAGTGTTGAACCTGTTGTATGCCATTTAGTAGCTTATCAAATGTCATGTGATAAAAAAAATTGCACAGGTAAATTATATCCTTAACCCTTTGTAGACTGAGAGTTATGTAAGTCAAATTTCGGTAAATGATGTCTCCTTGGTGCATCTTTTTCCATCCGGCTAGAATGATGTCTCCTTGGTGCATCTTTTTCCATCCGGCTAGAATGATGTCTCCTTGGTGCATCTTTTTCCATCCGGCTAGAATGATGTCTCCTTGGTGCATCTTTTTCCATCCGGCTAGAATGATGTCTTATGATTTTACGTTGTATGTACATGTGAATTTTTTTTGGACAAATTAAATACAACAGATAAACTCATAAACGCTGTTTTCAAAATAAAAGAACATAGCTTAGTTGGTTACTGCTTCTCAAGGGATAGGATCAGGAACGATGACAAATATTTGTAAAACGGAACAACATAATTGATTTATCTGAATGTTGAAATTAAATTTGTTTTAAAATAATTGGACGGTATTGTTTTGCTTAAATCTTATATGTTATAATATTAATAATCAACTATCGAAATTATATTTTCTTATGAATACTTATTCGTTCTCCCAAAACTTTTTTGTTGTCTCAATATTTAATATTTTTCATTATTAATAGGTTCGATTTATTTCTTGGTTTAATAAAAACTGATTTAATTGCAAATCTATATGACTAGATCTACGACCAGCTTAATGATTTACCCACCGGTTCACGGTCGAACCGCAGATCCGGTCCGAGTTTTAAAACAGTGGTTACGGGGTGATACAAGTTGGAGAAATCTCATCCAAACTTGTCCAATCTCAGTTCAATAATGTTAACTGAAAAAGACCAAACTACCCTCGAGTATAACGAAAGCAGTTTCCATTGCGCTAAGTTCTTCTCTACATTCATTCAACAACGACAACGTCAACATCAACTGCCTCCTCTTCCAGATCCGATCAACCCTAATCTCAATTCCACCATCCTTACTTCCAGATCCAACTTCTCATCATCCTCGCCGTCGATCTCCTCCGATCTGTTCAGGTATAATCTCTTCATCTTTTATAGTAAAAACCCTTCGTTGATCTGATCCGATCGGTCAATTACTTGTTTCTGAATCAACTAAGATCTGACTGCCTACGATGTTAATTGTTGCTAGTTTCTTTCCATCTGGTGATCGGTTGACTTTTACTATCAGATTGTATGTTTTCATTTTCATGTTTTCAACAATCTGTTAATTATATCACCCGAAATTATTATGTGTAGCATAAAATTTAAGGCGTAAATCATAGTGTGTTTAATTTAATTTTAGTTGTTTGAATCAGAAATCGGAACTATTGGTTGTTGCTTATAAAGGTTTGGTGTTTGTTTTATGTGTTTGGATTTCAGATTGAGGGTGGGCATGTGAAGAGTTTTCGCATCAAATTTGCGCTTTTGACTGAACTATTGATTTCATTTGGTACATTGATTATGTGGAGATGCAAAGACTCTGAGAAATTAGGAAGAACAATGGCAAGACACACATCTGTAGCTGCTTACCAATATGCCCTTCTGCTTTCTCCTATAGTTTCAGTGTGGGATTGTGTTGTGCGTAAGATGAGGTATTCGTTCAGACCTGAGTGGGTGTAGTACTAGTAAGATTAACATTAGTTACAGTGATTACCTCAATCTCATCGAAGATAAAAGTTATATAGGTAATGGATATCTTTTAGAATAGGTTTTAATTTAGGATACGAAAAAACTGCTGAACAAAGAATGGAGAATAATGTGTTGTGTCCCAAAATGCAAGCTGGTGTTAAAAAAGTTAAGAAAAAGCTGGTGAAGGATGAGATGGATCGTATTAAACAAGCAGAAAAGAAAAAAAGGCGCTTAGAGAAAGCCCTCGCGACGTCGGCAGCTATTCGTTTAGAATTGGAGAAGAAGAAACAGAAAAAGATGGAAGAACAGCAACGCCTTGATGAAGAAGGGGCTGCAATTGCCGAGGCTGTGGCTCTGAATGTCCTACTTGAAGAAGAGTCTGAAGATTCTTATCAGCTAATGCTAAAGAAATATAATGGCCATTGTCCCTGGGATTGCCTTAACAGAAATGTTGTCCTTTCTGGTGGATATGGTTTCAATTTTCCACATCAAAACATCTCCAAGTGTTCATTTGAAGTAGTAAGTTGGGTTCCTTCCAATGACTATGGTTCTCAATGGGAGGCTGGGTTCAAAATGTGCTGGCCAGTGTCGTCTTGCATCAGTAGTGTTTGTGCACCGTATTATAATGATGATGCATGCTGGGTGAATGAGGATTGCACATCTGAAGCCGATGTTCTTGCTGCGCAAGCTCTATCCTCTCTCCGCATTGCTGATGGCTCGTCTAACCTGGATACTGTTATCTTTAATGGAGTGTCCAGAGTTTAAATTCCATTCAAGGTATTTGACGCTTTGTTGAGAGTGTTTGAACTTTTATTAATACTTCAAATAATGGCTTGGCTTTCTATAAATTATTGCGGGAATTGTAAAACAATGAAGTTTTATGGCTTCTGAATGTCACTTATTAGCTTTTCCAAGCTTCCTATTGACTGAAGTAGTAATCAACAAAGTGAAAGTATTTTGTATTTGGGCAGGACAATAGTTGTTCCATTTCTGTTACTCGAAAGTTGTTTTATTGTCAAATGTTTTGTATTCTTTAAGTTATGCAAACTTAATAACTTGAGAATGTTTACATGTTGATAGAATATAAAAACCATTTAAGGACATGCACATCCTAAATGGTGTCAAAAACATAAAGTGATGTAAACTATGCCTAGCTGCTGCTGTAAGAGAAGCTTGCGCAGTTCTCACAGTTGTCCATGATTTCATGTTGTAACTGTAACAGTGTAACTCTTTTGCTAAGCTTCCTTTGTGTTTGCATGTATTTCATTTGTTTCTGGATGCTTTTCAGTTAGAGCTTGCACAGTTCTCACAGTCACTGCATCCATACCATTCCCTAGAACAGCAAACAATGTGAGGATTAAGCATAACCCAAAGAATATACCAGTAAATAATCACAAGTTGTTGAGTCCCCAAAGCTTCATGTAAACGTGAACAAAAATTGCTTGAATAAACACAAATTGAGTGCAGAAAGATAGATGCAATTTTCTTATACACCAAATGCACTAGTACTTTATACACACCAATTGGTGTGTATATAAAAATATGAAATAAATTTAGATAAAGTATTAATCGAAAAGGTATATTGTATAAATATTATTCATTTTGTTTTTAAAAATTAAAGATATAAAAGTTGATAACCTTCGAAGGCATTTTTGGAACAGATTTGTGGCTTCACTTGTAACTGTTAATAGACACCCTTGCGTTTTAAATATAGTAAGATAAGTTTCTACTTTCTACAGTCGAACATCCACTTGGGTTTACACTGCACGAGTTTTCAAGCACAAAATTTGCACAAACATACATCTTGGAGGCAAAGGTCTACATTTCCTGAACATGGCTGGATTTTCTTTTCCTCTTAAAAAACAATCATTATAAGATACAACAGTAAAATCACAACTAGTATTACATGAACAACAACCAGGACACGCTAAGAGGAAAATCTCCCCTCATGCTGGGAGCGAGGACCTTGTTGCTGCCTATGAGTCTCCTCTTCCAGATTCTGAACTTCTGAGCTACTAGATGGCTTGGCGCCTGTTGTTATCATGTTCTTAAACCAAGCAGCTTGAAACCTTGAATTACTTCTGTTTGAACTGCCAGCGAGTCTGGTGAGCCTATCGCATTTGATGTGACTCCCACAAGAAACTGATATGCTATTTTACTTGCAGACACAATCTCTGTCTTAGCTTGTTTCAACTGCATTTATCAAAAAAAATAGCGTCAGGACGCTAGAAGGCAATTCGGACAAGCTCTATAATGACTTTTACATTTTACTGAGCAAGTAATAACCGTTTTGGATACAACACAGCATCTACCCACTACTGAAATGCATTGCCCATACATAACACATCAGCAACCAATACATATACATGAGAAAAGTGAATGTAGTTTTTCACAGACACCACAGAATCTACATAAATGAGGCTGCAATAGAGAAAAGAGTGATGAGATGTAGATGTACTCTTACCCGTACGGCAGTTGTCTCTGCTACTTCCAAGGCAGCATCACCAGCATTGGCAAATCTATTTACCCAACCTGTACAGTCAGAAACAGTAAGATCACAAGCTGAACTTTTAGACTTTTTTTGGTGCCAAGACTACACATTTAAACTATTGTCCTATCACAACTGAGGAATTAATTGTCTGACAAATTTCCGCTTTCTTCTCATGCGTGGCAGAGAATCATTCTTTATCATCAATCATATATACACAAGGACTGATCAATTTTTAACGCTGATATCAGATTAATCTTACGACTAGTCGACTAGTAAAGAAATTATCACCTTTTTAAATTGACAGAGAACAGAAATATCTAATGTCACTCTGAGCCTTAAAGGAATAACCAACCCACTAAGCTCCTATATGAGCAGATAATCCCGCTAAAGATTGAGCACCAAGAAAACTGGATTGAGATCTATTGGAACTAACTGAACAAAACATATAAACTTCTGAGACACTAAATCAAAGAAGGTGGAAACAGATTAATAGTTAATATACCTGGCAGCTTTGGGACACCAAGCCTTTCACAGAACTCGTCACAGAAATGATTGCAGTTTTTGGCTAGCAAATCATAGGAATATCCAGGCCATTCTCTACCGAGTTCCCTTAAGATCTTATTAACATTATAAATTGAGAAATCAGTTTTCCCAAGAACAATACACTCTCTGTAAGTATACATTGGGTTCTTTCCAGGAGGACATCTGAAAACACCAGTTCCTTGCTCACAAAACCCAAATGACCATTCTTCATCCCCATAAACCTGTCAGGCATGCAAGAAACCCTTCAGTACTTGATAAATGATACATCAGAAAACACAGTTATCAGTAGTTCATTTTTCTTTCTCATGCTCAGGACCAAAGGAACCAAATAAATTTAAGCATACAAGGGATAAAGAGCTGCTAACATAAAAGTCAACATCAGATTAGTATAATATTGGTACAATTGTTCGTCGACCTTGACATCTAGCTTTGCAAAGAAGAGTTGTTATGCATATATCACCAAAAAAGATGAAAATAAGGATTCAGATTCCATACAACCAACCGTCATTCGCAGCCAACCAAAGCGACAACTTTTATTATAGCTCAATCTATTAATTATTAAAACTAAGTTGCAATAAAAATGAACTCCTTTCAGCAGTAATTAATTGTGAGCTGCATACTATCGATCCTTTCTGATAACAGCTATCACAGTATGTTTCGCAAGCTGTGGATAATCAATACTTATTAACTGCAAACTGAACAAATTAGATCAACTGAAGATAAATATATGCATTTGAAAAACAAGATTTAGATGTACCTGAACGGCGCTATGAAAGATGCCGCCGAGGCCAATTCCATCTTTGAAGATCTTATTGATCTGAAGAATGGTGTTGTTGGTCTTATCGGAGCCGCTGTTGGTCACATCGTATATGTGAAGGATCACCTCAGTCATCCCCTACCCTCCTAAAAAGGTCAGATCGATTGATTTGCCCAAAACCCTAAATTGAATCGGAAATGGTTTTTAGGGTTTGAGATGAAGACGAAGATTTGGATTCAAAAACTGCGCCTTTGTGTTTCGAATTGACGTCTTGGCTCAGCTGTGCTTGCGTGCATCGATAACCGCAGCTTCAGATCTCAATTTCAACTCTCTTTTCTCCAAGACTTTGTTTTTCCTTCCAAATCGAATTCTTATCAAAGGAATGTCAATTATTTTATTTTATTTTTTTCTGTGGAAAAAAGGAATGTCAATTAATTTCAAATATTTCTATCTTAATTTTATATGGAGAGCAGATCTGGTATAAAGTTTATTGTGAAACATTAAAAAAATATCAACACACCAAATTTTTCATGTGACTTGCACGCATTAATGAAGGATGTGACTTGCACGTATACATTTGTCATGTGCACACGTGATGTGCACATGACAAATGCACATACGTGGCGCTATCTGATGCATCCAAAAAATGCAATCAACGGATGCAAGAGGGGATCCACGAGTCTACCAAATTGAGAGGATCCACATGATACAACCTATATATATATATATCCATCTATCGTATATATAAAGCACAAAGAGTCTCATTTTACCCCTAACTTCTTTCATATTTACTTTATTTCAATCGAATATAGTAATTGTTGCACAAAGACTCTAATATAGAATATAGTAATATATTTCAATCCATATGCAAATAATTGTGCATCAAACAACTAGATTAAACCACCCGTCGAAAATTGCCAAAAACCACCTCTTATAGGTCGTAATTGCCGAAAATCACCCCTTATATAGGCCGTAACCTAATCAATTGAATTAACCTAATTAATTAACCTAATTAATGCCTGATTAATCCATCTAACGGAGATTTAACACTAATTGAACGTTTTCCGTTAAGATGTGTCTGTCAACAAAAGTCAGACGAACAAATGGTGGTTTTCGGCAATAAAATGTATAAGGGATGGTTTTCGGCAATTACGCCCTATAAGAGGTGGTTTTCGGCAATAATCCCTAAAAAAAATATCGACACACCAAATTTTTAACCAAATCAAAATTAAAAGTTGACAATTATGGAATTAAATAATTTGAAATTAAATGTGAGGGATAATTTGGGAATAAGAAAATAAGGTTGTTAAGCGAATCTCATTCACCTCAAAAATTAGGGCGTTTTGAAATCGTAATACAACAACCAAAATTCAGACAAATAACAATCTCACCCGCGTCCGACGCTCTCTTCCGCGTGCGACGATCTCAACCGCGTGGCCACTCTCACCCGAATCGATTTTTCATCATCCGCCACGCACATGTCTTCGCTCGACTTGTAAGTTTTTGTAGATATCGTGTGTGTTATGTTAAGGTTTCGTTTAGACAGTGCTACGATGTAGCTAGGGTTTCTGACATTTGTGCGTTTTGTGTTGTGATTTATTTAGAGTTTTGTGCGTTTTGTGCTGAGATTTAGGGTTTCGTGGTTCATGAACCATGCTCTTATGATTCTTGGCCATACCGAATATTATATGTTTTATACATAGTAGGAAAATCTCACATATTCTGTACTATTTCTGTATGGTTGTTATATTTGTGAAGTATGGTTCATGAACCATGCTCTTATGGTTCTTGAACCATACCGGTTATTAAACAAAAATATATATCGAGATGGACCTAGGATGAGATTGCTGATGTTTGTGACGTGTCGCTCATGAACCCTGCTCTTATGATTATTGGACCATACCCATTATTATATGGTTTATTTGTAGTAGGAAAATGTTACATATGCTATACTACTTATGTATGGTTTTTATATTTGTGAAGTATGGTTCATGAATCATGCTCTTATGATTCTGAACCATACCGGTTATTAAACAAACTACCTATTATATGGTATATTTCGTTTACAGGATGTACCACAGAAACTCAAAGATCTATCACATAATATAATCATAACAAAGGAGTTGTATGATTCTTATTATGATAAGACACGGGAGATTCTTGAAATCCTGATAGAGACTACAGTAATTACCGATTAGCTAATCAAATAGATTTTGTTACGGTCTAGTTGCCAGACTCCCAATTCGTTCAGGACACCAGCTCTTCCCCCTGTAGGACTCGTAGATGAAGATAATGATATCGAAATCCCACGGTTAATTGTTGGATTCTTGAGTGCTAGTGTCGGTATTACATTTCTTACCCCCTGTTAAAAAATTGTGAATCAAAAATTTAGTGAATTTTTCAAAAACTATGATGAAACAAACAATTAAATATATGATTCTAGAACCATGTATCACAATATTTTGAACCATTCCGGTCCGGTCTACGGTCCACGATTTTTGGAAATTACGGGTTACGGTCCGGTCCGGTCCAAGAAATTTCCGGTCCGATCCGGTCCGGACCATAATATAAATTAAATAAATATAAAATATTTAAAATATATTATTTAAAATAGAAATTTATCATCAAAAATTAATAAATTAGACATATATATTACGAAAAATATTCAAACAATTAAATAAAACATACATAAAATATATAATATATAATATTCAGATTTTTAAATTAATTTTTTTAATTTAAAATTAAATGATAATAATATTTACGGGTTTACGGTCCAAACCCGGACCGGACAGTAATTGGACCGGACCGAAACGGTCCCGATCCGGTCCGGTCTACGGTCCTTATTTCCCCAATTTTCCGGTCTACCGGTCCGGTCCAACCTATTCCGGTCCGGACCGGTTGTGCATCCCTGCATATAACTATAATCAAATAACACTTGGAAACCCTAAAATTTACGAATGGTTTCACTAGAAATAAATAGTTATGAACCGTATATCACATTTCCTTGACCCTAACATATAATAATGAATATATGGTTAAATACTAATATGGTCCAAATATTTGAACTATATGGTCCTAGAACCATATTTAAAAAAATTTGGACCGTGCACATTTCGAATCATATTTGCATGGAAACAGTTGAACTGAAAACCTATTCGACCAAATAGTTTATGAACCATATATCACATTTCCTTGAACCTAGAATATAATAATGAATAAAATCGTCAATTCTGATATGGTCCAAATATTTGAACTATATGGTTCCAGAACCATACACTACAATATTTTGGACCGTATCCATTAATAATCGTAACTGCAGTTAAAACAGGATCGAATCAAATTTTGATTTGGAATGCACGTTAACTAATGTAATTAGTTGGAGGATTTTAAGGAGATATTATGTTAATCAAATTTTCAATGTAATTATTTTACGTCATTTTACATATTTGCCCTGTTGTTTTATTTTGGTAACAATTTGATTGTATATTTTAAACCGTCCGATTGAAATCAATTGAAGGTTGGGATGATTTTATATTTTATATGAAAACTACCACTTTATTCCTAATCCCTTCCCTTTTATATAAGGTTACTAGTTTTCAGAACTGAATTTGAACCCAAATAGGACAGATAAGGGCGTATATCATGCACCCTCCTTAACAGATATCATTTCAAAGCCGTCACAAAAATGTCGTCACAAAGTCGTATCAAGAACGTTGCAACTTGTACGTTACAAGTTCGTGTTTCTACCGTCTCTACATTTTTTATGCGTTTCAACACCGTCTCAGCATATCTGCAACGTCGACAGATAAGGGCATATATCATGCACCCTCCTTAACAGATATCATTTCGAATGTATCCCAGCCCAAGCTTGTTAACTAGTTTCTTTGTTTGAGAGTAATTAATTAGAACCTTATTCTCACGGTATAGCGAATTTTGAATAATCCCAATCACGTTGTCAACTGCAACTTCTGACAATCCGTAATCACCATTTGGAGTAGTTTTAGTAAAATCGATAATTCAGTTTCACTATTGCAACCTTCAAATGCGGGTTCATTACTAGCACGAAGAAAATTATCAAATTTGGTAGCAATGTCATTTGGTTCTTCATTGAGGTTTGACTCCACTTGAGTTGGAAAACTCATATTTTGTAGCATATCTTTAAATCCAGTTTTCGTTGGAGGATCTTTGTTGTGATTGGATGAGCTTCCGATTTCAGAATTGACTCCAAAATTTGTTCATCATGGGTGTATCCGAATAATCATCATACGAGATATCTTCTCCATCTCATGATCAAGTGTATAGTTTGTTACAAATCCATTATTGTACAAATGAAACTCGATATTGAAGAGATCCTCAAACTTTCTATTTTTGCATTTGTTGCATGGACATCTCATCGTGTTGTCTTCAAATAAAAATCCCTTCTGAATTGATGATTCAATAATTTGTTTAACCCTCTCATGTATTCTTCACTGTTGTGAACCGTATCTAACAAAGTTTAATTGTACATCCAACTTCTTTCTCTTATGAAGTTATCCATCTCAATGTAGGTTGTGAATTGACTATCACTTGTTCGACAATTTATAACCAAACATTTTTTGTACACCCAACTTTACGCAACATTATTTATTAATATTGCATAATCTAGTAGTTGCATTGTTTCAAAGTGAGTTTACTAAAATCATTGTAACAAATAAATTCTATTACATATTTGCAAATATTTAACGTAGAATGTGGAGATGACTCCAGGAGACAATTCAGCGGTGAGGAGAGCGTATTTATACGGTCCATCATTATCGTCATTCCGTCTATTTATATGCTTTTGTTTGTAAAATATTACTTTTTTGTAATGTTTTGCATTTCAGACATAATTGGACTGCAAATGAGCTTTTTCACGCCAATGATATGCGGAAGCTAAAGAATTTTCAATATTCTTTAGGGTCCGTATCTCATAATTATTTAGGGTCCGCGGATCGGTCGGCTCGACCCAGTTTGTAATTTTCCGCAGCTTTTCGGTAGGTTTCAACCCTAACTAAAAGAGAACTCTTGACGCCAAAATTCCAAGGGCTTTCAAGAGAGTTTCGACATCCAGCTTCATCCTTTGACTTTAGAATCGCTTACTCTTCGAACTCAATTTTAGATTACTATTTTTTATAATGTATTTTATGAGTAGCTAGTTCTCTTTATAGTTTGGGAAATTGAGTTGCAACATTGTATGAGATCATTGAAAAACATGTTTTTAATTTAGTGAATTTTATTCTTTTTGATAATTGTATGATTTGTTATTTGCTTGACTCAACCTAGTGGTGAAATTAGGTTTATATCGATTGCGTGATACGTAATTGGATTGTCGTAGTAGCAAAGCCTATCGGTGAAACTATTGTGCTGATTTGATTAGGTAACTGTTACATCTTCTTGAGAATCTAGAAGTAATAGAAGATAGAACTAGAATTAGGTAAAATCCCTAGTGGGACTTTCTAAATGGAGCAATTATGATTTACTAGATTGATGCATGTTTGGTCTATGGTTACAACAAAATTCCATACACTGCGTTTCTCATTTATTAGTAAAACTCTTTAGTTGTTAGCTTCAACCACTCTAAAAACTCCCCTTTTAGATTTAATAGTACAAACTATGTAGCTAAATTACCTTCGCTTGGGTTCGACTCTACTTACTGCTATACTAGTATTTAGTAAGATTATAAATACAGATTTGCAATGTTAACAACGCGCTGTCAAGCGGGTAGTTTGATCTCTATCTAAATGAACCCAGACACGAAATCCTCTTTGAACAGAAATTCAAATTCTTTGAAAACTCTTGTAGTTATAAATTATAATATTTCAGTAGCTAAATTTTGAATGCTCATGTATGATCCCTTCCCTGAAATTTTACTTAATAGTAGTTGAACTTTTTTCCCTACATTTAAGTTGTCGTGCCCCTATGTAACATATATGAATATGATATTACGTGGCAAAGAAGTATCAATTTTATCCATATCCGTTTATCATCCGCTATTCATCCATTACGAATAGGTCATTAACCTTTCATTTAACTAAATGGATAAAATCATACAGATCCATTTTAACATCTATTTAATAAATGGATGAAACGGATCCACCATATCTATTTACCATCCACTCAATAAACGACTGATTGGATTATACATTATCTATTAATCATACGTTTACAATTCATTAACCATCTTTTTACCGTTCATTTTCAAATAACTCATTAATGGATAAACGACTGGTAAATGATAAACGAATTGTAAACGAAAGGATAATAAATGGATGGTAAATAGATTATCTATTAACCTGACATATGTTTAACATCCATTTATTTAATCCATTTATGTTAAAAGGATTAAACAGACTTCATCCGTTTACCATCCTCTAGCTTGAATCATAATATTAAAAACAAACACGTCCGAAGTGATTAATAATTTTTGGTTAAATAGGGAAGATCATATATATTGCTGTGTTGTCATCAGCTGTAACTTTTACCTGAATTTAGTGCTTCATTAGTGCATAATTTTTTATTATTATTTCCTCTATCCCATATTATATTATATTGAATGTTTCTTTTTGGGTGTCCCAAAATGTACTCTATGCTTCCATAAATGAACATTCTAATTTTTCTTTCACTCTTAAATTAATTTACCTTTCACCATTTATTACCTTACTTTTTAGGGTATTTTAGCGAAAACCACCCCTCCATAGGGCAATTTAAGACAAACCACCCCTCCAACTTTTTTTTAAAATAACCACCCCTTAATTGCAAGAACACTCAATCGTGACACCCCTTGCACTATTCCGATGTTGACTGTCGTTAAACCGATCATTGACTCGCCTGATTTTTAATTAACTTTCTAATAAATCTTAATTAAATTTATTCATTAAATTAATGATTAATCTAATTTCTAACCTAATCTAACTCTCAATTTCTAACCTAATCTAACTCTAATTTCTACTCAGTCACTCATCATCCCATCCTCATCTCCCATTTTCCATCCTAGTAAACAAGTTCAAAACTTCGAAATCTAATCTGCTTGTGTAATTCAGTTAACTAATTTCAAAATGACAACACCAGCAGAAATATCGACTCTGGAGCAGATCAAGCAACGTCTCTTTGGAGGATTGTTATCACCAATGAATCTCAAACCATTCGGATCAGGATCAGAAAGCTCCGATTCACCAGACTCCTTCTCCAACTCCGATTCGCTGAACATCTCGCTTCAGAACAAATCCGAGCGTCTCGATATTAGACAATCGCACGCACCAGTAGCAACGGCGGTAGAGAAAACTGTTGCGATTGATGACAAGGACAGGCACTACAGGGGAGTGAGGAGGCGGCCGTGGAGGAAATTCACGGCGGAGATAAGAGATCCAAACAAGAGAGGTGCTAAGGTTTGGTTAGGAACATTCGACACCGCGATCGACGCAACGAAGGTGTACGATAGAGCAGCGTTTAAGCTTAGAGGAAATAAAGCAATTCTCAACTATCCACTGGACATCGTCGAGTCGGGCAGCGTCGGTGGTGATGCAGTTGGAGTTTCGGGGAAGAGGAGACGGTTAGAGGAGGATGCGACGGCGAAGAAGAAGTAGAAATTAGAATTAGATTAGGTTAGAAATTGAGATTTAGATTAGGTTAGAAATTAGATTAGTCATTAATTAAATGAATTAATTTAATTAAGATTTATTACACATTTAATTAAAAATCAGGCGAGTCAACGATCAGTTTAACGACAGTCAACATCGGAATAGTGCAAGGGGTGTCACGATTGAGTGTTCTTGCAATTAAGGGGTGGTTATTTCATAAAAAAATTGGAGGGGTGGTTTGTCTCAAATTGCCCTATTGGAGGGGTGGTTTCCGCTAAAAAACCCTACTTTTTAATTTATTTCATCATTTATTATAAATCAAATCATCTTTTTTACACAACTCGTCTCTCACAACTCTTCTCTTTCTTCATTTATTATCTTCACACATTCACTTTTCTCATTTATTTTTAATCTTCGTGCCCAATACCAAATGTTCTTTATAATAAGGACAAAGAGGGTAACTTATTGATAAGAAGTCACTCTCAAAATATCATAGCAATATAGGCACTACAAAGCATAATAATTTGCAAAGGCGCAAAGTAATGATGTCTGACCATGTGGGAAGTAGTATAAAATTTTATTCTAACAAAAGTTTAGCTTATTACTATTGAATAATCGATGTCTAATTGGATTATAAATAAATGATGCAAACTCATATAGTACAAGCTTAAGAAAAGAAAGAGAAGAAGAGTCAAGAGTAGAAAGTTTAGAATAGTGTGAAGTAGTAAAAAGATGAGATATTTTGCTAGAAGTATCTTGAGTGTGTATAGTAGTCGTTGGATCAAATTAATTTTAGCAATCTATTATGAATGGAAATTAGTATAAATAGGGATGCAATTGAGTCGTTTTACTACTTGACTAGAATAAGAAATAATGAGGTGAAGATGTAACTTTTTTCATTTAAAACTCTATTTTTTATAATAAAATCCGTATTGGATGAATTAAGCAATTCAACAATTACTAACCAAAACGTGGAAACTTTCAAAAGTTTCGAAATCAACACACGTCAAAGACGTGGAAAGAATGCAGATAAAAAGTTTGTGTTTTCAATCTCCAAAAAACAAGTAGAAGTTTGGCAACACCCAGAATTTCAAATTTTATTTTACTAACAGCCCATATGATCAAAATATCCATCAAACTTCATTTGCATCAAATAATAAGTTATTTTATCACAACTTTATAAAATTTTAAAATCCTAACATCACAACGCATATGATTCGGGTCATTACTAAAAACATAAAACATACGGTCTACATTACATCCTCGTATACGAGAGCAAGTACATCAAGAACATTTTTATTACATTTGGGCCTCGGGTCAAAACCATTCGTACCAAGTTAGAGATTTCATTTCCCTATCATGTAAAGTTTGACAACACTAGATCACACTAATGGATCTTCCTTTCAAGAACTAAAAATTGCTCTAGCGGCGCTTTGCCCAATAGATCAGAAGGTGATATAATTTGATCTCATCTATACAACTTTGATTGTTCCAATGGAACTCAATAGACTATCAACACATATGTGAGGAGGTTATGGTTCATTCAACCTTCCAATTTCTACACAGACCATACAATATGCAACTATACACAAAACTTCATTTGACACCTAAAACAATCGCAGGATATCCAAATTAAGCGCAGGCTGTCTTTGATGATCACCCTCCAATATCAAACCTCAGCTGCTATATGAATATCTTCAACATGGTGTACTAAAACCTGTCAGCAGTCTTCAACACTACCAATGCCTTGTTAAAATTCCTTATTTTACATGTAACTTACATTCACCTTGCTGGATCATCATGAAGCATGGCATAGGTCCAAAAAGTCGACTACGAATACTTTGCATCCAGATGTCCTTCCAGCTGTTAGTAGAGAGATGTTAGCCGTTAGCTGCCATGTGACTGACTTGGCAGCAGGGAGTTTGGACTAAGATCTATTGTAGGCTTTACTTTCACATGATCTCGCAAGAGTTGTTGAGACACACGATCAGCCAGCACAGATTGCCCGTGATAATTTTGATCACCATGTCCATGCCTGCTAAACTGCTGCTTTACAAAACCATTATCTGAGAATTCATGAGATCCTTGTTGATGCATCCCTTCAAATATGTTGTGGCTCGCTTCCTGACATGACATGCCATTCCCATAAAAGCTGTTAGGTCCCATGGTCATCCCATTGAATCCCTCTTGGAGACTTAAAGTGGGTTTAAGGAGATGAAATGGAATGGCACCGCTACCACCAGTTAGAGGTGTACATGAACCTGAAATTGTTCTTGGACTTGAAATAGGAGATGGAGACATTCTTCCATTTATGTGTTGTGGTGACTTTGAATTGAGAAGAGGGCTTCCAATTGGAGATACTGGGCATGAGAGGTTTCTCGGGTTGTAACTATCAATGGAGCCCAGAAACAAAAGTTAATGACATTGTACTTAATTTGATGTATAGATAACATTGAGAAAAATAAACGAATGATGAGGAACCTTAAGTGGAAGCCAGTTCTTGACTCTCTTGATGAATGAACAGCAAGCGAATCTGCGTCATATGAAATCAAACCTTTGGCGCGCTCTTCACCCTGACATATTGATATTTGGCAGCTGATTGTTAGCATGGTAAATCACGCGCATCTTTTATAAAACAAGAAATACAATGATATTCTTGAACATAGTCAGGCTATTACAAATATTTTCATATGCTATTATAAATCGATATTTGATGGCATCTTTATCAAGCAACCAAAATAAAAATATGTTCGACAAACAATATCAAAAAAATTGAAGCCAAACCATTCATATAAGCAGACAGACATTCTGCAGTCTTTCTTGTTGAATATTTATATATGTTCAGTACTAGGCACATAGAGGCATTGCTGGCAGCCATCACACAAACTAGGAACAGTTGAATAGTCCTTGTAAATGCGTAACCAGCGAATCGATAAATGCCATGCGTAACCAGCAGAAAAAATTTCTGTATGTAACCTTCAACTACAAATATCTCCTAAATTTTTTTGGTAACCCAGTTTCCAGCAGGCGTGAACCAATTACCAGGGAATACAAAGCTACCAGTATTCCAACACCAGGGAACAAACAGATGACGTGCAAAAGTCTAATGCTATGCTGGCAAGCATCAACAACCCATATTTCATAGGTACACGTCAAATTACTCAGCAACACATATAACAGGACCTGACTAAAGTTTTCATCCATAGAAAAACTTGCCTACACTATTCAGGTAGACCGTGTCTCTTACACATGAAATTCAAACATAATAAATAAAACAAGAAATGGGACTTTAAACACACAAAGTAGAATGCAGTAAGTCCTTTTCAACAAAAGTGGCATCAAAATACTTGGACCTGATAAGATTATAATCAATGACCCCTGACAACAAACAATATGGACAGTGAGACATACCCCAAATGTTAACCCAGTAATCGATGCACCAGAGAGTTCAGGAGCTGGATTTGGTCGCTCTAATGGGGCAACATTCTTCACAAAAGGGTGTTCCAAAAGCTGAGAAGCTGAAGGACGATGAAGTGGATTGCGTTCCAAACACTGTTTGATGAAGTCTTTCCCTTCGTCGGATAGGTGATCAGGAATCGCTGGACGTTCTTTGCCATTACCAATCTTAAACATAGCCGCAACCTTTGCACAAAGCAAAGACACAATCAGTACGCGAGAGCAATAGACACATGTACGACAGTACAGAAAGAAATCTGAGTTGTAATTCAGAAGCCTTGGTTTGTTAGTATGATCAAAGTAAATGGTGCATATATTTATTCCCCCCTGAACTGCATCACCTATAAAAGGTTAAAACTGGTCATGTTACACTGATTCCTTCAAACGTGAAATAAGTATACAACTACAATAAATTTATCATGGGATATTTGCTGGACGTTCTTTGCTACCAAAGCAACGAAACACAAAGCAACAATCAGTATGCAATAGAAATCCACACGAGCACATGATTTACAAAAAGAAATCTGAGTTGTAATTCAGAGGCCTTGGATTATTAAATATGATCAAAGACAAAGTAAATGTGCATATAATTCATCCCATGAAGGCCTTGGTTAAAATTGGTCATGATGCACCGATTCCTATAAAGCATGAAATAAGTAGAACTTTCTAAATTATATTACTACAAAAATTTATCGTAGGGTAATAACCCACTCTCAACATTAGCCTAAAAAAATAGTGGAGCAGTACGGTTGAAGTTCCAATTCCATGATATCTAATAACTATTTACAATGGAGACAATTTAGATCTAGAACTCATGGGGTGACAATTTAAATTTATTTCTATTTTTGGTGCTCACAGCCTAATTTGTATCGAATTCCTGAATTCTTGAAGACAGTTGTGCCGTTCCTTACTGAATCAACAAAGTCAAACCGGAGCCACAGTTCTTACCCCTTCATACTGACTCCAAGGTGGTTTTGTCGTGGCCATTTCAAGGACAGTGCATCCAAGACTCCATATGTCCACAGCAAGGTTGCAACCATTTGAATTTATAACCTGGAAATCCGTAGAAACAGGAATTAGACAAAAGTACAAACAATATGGACAGTCCTGAAAATTCAGTCCAACCTCAGGAGCCATCCAGTAAGGACTTCCTTTAAATGACAATGGGCATGACTGCCCAGAAATCTGCAACATGCATAAAAAATCAGTATCGATAAAAATTAGTTAGTGGTAAGAAGCACCTGAAAAAACTTGCAAGTAATTTTATTATTACTTCAGCTTATAATTGTACACACATTTCTCTGTATATTAACAGGTATGCTATTTTCTTGAACATTCAACTAGGAAGTGTGAACTGGCATCAGTATGTACCCCATCAAATGTAGGATAACATACAGAATAAACTAGTTACCAATGCCAACATAACTGGAACACACTTGGAGACAGAGTGGAAGTTAAGCCTTAGTTAGTTTGGTGAATAATTATCACCAAAACATTTCGACTGTTAGTTAATACTCACATGTTTTGCCATTCCAAAATCAGCTAGTTTGACTCGGCCATTTGGATCAACTAATACATTTGCTCCTTGATATCCCTGAATTAGTTCAGATAATTAGACAAGTTGGTCAAGAAATAAACAAGGAGAACTAGTTATTTGCACTCATAATTAACCTGTGGACAGTATTTTTTGCATGGAGATACGCAAGCCCGAACAGGATTTGCTGGGTGTAGCTACGGATAGCAAGTTCACCAAGTTGGCCATAATCCTGAAGCAGCTTATATATGGATCCACCGGATACATACTCTAGGTATATGTACAGCCTATCCTCTACCTGTTTAGAATGTTGCCTGTTATCATCAGTAAAAGTGTTTTCTATTTTCTTTATAGAAATTTGATGTCAGAAATTAAAACTTGGTTGACTATTTCACTAGGCAAAAAGACCCAACATTGATTCAACTTGAATAAATACATATAAAAGGTCCACATAATTATTTAAAATTAGAGGTTAGGGAGATGAGCACATTCTCGCAAAATATTCCAAAACCGCAAAATAAACAATTAGCATAACCAAGTGAAAATGATTAGGAAACGCTTGACGTACCGATTCAGAGCCATAGTATTGTACAATGTTTGGATGCTGTAAGCGACTCAACAAAGAAATTTCCTGTAAAAGAAGCACATTACTGGTTACATGCACGGACGCACCCATGCTCTCAAAAGTTCTTTTTAGTCTCAGTACTTGTGGAATACATTGTCCACACTCTAATACTAAATGGAGTTTGCTTCATTTTCGACGATGACTCTCGAGTTAATACTATATTATTGATTCAATGACGTTGTTATTTGCTTCAGATGAAGCCCTGCTTTGAATGATAGAGGATTTAAAAAGTTTAATTGCAATTCTGAGATACAAACTCACTTGGCACAGCTGCTTCGCACTTTCCTTAGACTTCGCATCATCTGAAAACAAAGTAACCTCCTTCATAGCACACATTTCACCACTTTCACTACAGAGGACAAAAGGCAAGGCTTTATAATTTACCTAAATGGCATTAAAGTTGTTGAGCGTGACGCTGCCAAGCCCCAGTTCATACTAATGACAATTTTTTAAACAATCTTAAAACCAAAAAGGAGTGGATGTAAATGGATATCAACAATTAAAAGTTTACCTATTGAAACCAACATATACATGTCCAAATGTGCCTCTGCCAGCAGCTTCCCTTTTTTCCACCGTGAACCAGGGCTTGTGGGGTTTTCTGCCCTCCCTGGACTTCTTGGTATGGACGGTGACGTTGCTGAAGAGTTTGAGTGAGAAAATGGTGAAGAATTTGAAACTGAAACAGGTGGCAGCGGCAACCGGTGACTCTGTTGCTTTCCATCATCTGGCCAGTTTGTCTGAGACTCAGACATGGCTGCTCCAGCCCTGGAATGATTTGGTGTGACACTGCCACTGTGAATCCTGGAACTTGGGCCAGGGCTGTTCATTCTGGGGCTTGGTATTGGAGAGTACTCGGGACTACCCCTGCTGTGTTGCCAAAAAAATTGTGCCGCCATATCACCTCCCATTGAATTATGCCCGGAATTCTGTCCAGATCCTGGGCTAGAACAGTGACCAGATCCAAGTAGTTGTACGTCGCCATAAGGCTTCCCAGCCCAGAAAGTTGCATTTCCAACTTGCTCGGAGCCAAAAGCCCTCAAGGGACTTTTTGACGGACTAGAAATTGAGCTGTCAGGGGCACTGCAAAAGACTCCCTGGTGCGGAATATGTAGATTAGGGACATGATTGCCCAACTGCCTTCTTTTAGGCGATGCAGCAACATGGTTACGGAAAGGATTGGTAAGTGGCTTCTGCAACTCTCTTAAGAAAGCTTGGCCCGCAGGAGAGGGTTGCTCATGAGGCACATTTCTTCAATAAGGTTACAAAGTCAGTAAAACATAAAAGCTCTTGATAAACGAAAAAGTAACAAAATAACTGAAGTGAATATACCAAAACTATCAACCCACAAAGAAACACACTGGCAAATAATATTTCGGGAAGCATCACCTGGGACTGTTTGCTACTGTTGTAGCCTTACTATCATAGTCATTATCACAAGGGCTCAGGTTATTTGACTCAGTTGGATCTTCACTATTAGTCGATCCTTCACTAGAAATAGAAGTCGTAGTCAAATCTAAATCTAAGGGATTCAATCGGCCACCAATGCATGCAGGTCTAGGCAACTGAAAAAATGATGATTTTGAGCTTTTATCATACTTTGGCTTTGGAGATATTTTAATGCCGGAGTCGGTACGACCAATGGTAACTGGACGCAGGCCAGGAATCGGAAGTGGATGGGGTCTGTCTGCAAAACTTTGACACCGTCCAACTCTCTTGGAAGGTGATGGTGATCTTGATGGTGCGACTGACTGAGATCCTTTAGCTAATGTTCTATCTGAACATCGCCTACGGGAACCCCCTGATCTACTACCATCTGATGCATTTCTAAATTTTCGTTGCAGACTATCAAATAAACTTTCCTTACTTCCTTTCTTCTTGGATTCTTTAGATGATGATTTCGGCCACCACGTAGGCATATTTTGGGGGTTAATATAACCCAGTTAGACCTCTCGCTAGCAATGTGCTTCAGTACAGCCCTAAATAACTTATACTTGAGAGGATGTTGGAGAAATGAACTTGTAAAATAGATGAAAAATCACCGACTTCTTTCTCGCGTATCCAACCGTGATGATGCCAAAGTTACTGGACAAGGGCAGAAAAGATTTCAGAGCAGGAATAACAACAAGAAAAATCTGAAAAAAAGAAAGATATGTTATTGGAAGCCTCTAAATATGCAGATTGAAAAGTTACACAGAAATAAAATCAACATAAAAATGCACATCCTAAATGAGTACATGACACATGCTCAACGCATCAGCCAGAAAATTGTTTTAACTGAACATTTAAGCATCCAAGTTGCATGAATTTAGTGTATCTAGTGATCAGTCACAAAAATCTAATCTAGCAACTCAAAAAACGCATAAATCAATAGCATATACGTACTAAAAATAAAATCTAGAAACAACCATAATTAAGCATCAGATTTCCGTCCATTCTTAGACAGTAATCTTCTAAATTTATTAAACACCAGCTTTCCTAAAATTAAGAAAAAAATAAATCATGATCAAAGGTGTCAACTTCTACATCCAAACCCCTAAGAGTTACATCATGAAACCTATTCAACTGAAAATACAAATATCTAAACCAACATTTGACCAATTCAGTTGACCTCAAACACATTGATTACACAACAGCAGGAAATTGACCTTCAGTCCACTTCAAATCAACTATAAAATATCCACTAAAAACCTAGCAGTTTAAGATTCCATCAAATCCCTAATTCTCCAAAATCACAGCAAATCACTATAAATTAAAATCCGAAACAAAATCACAGAGCAACAAAAACCCAGATCCAAAACAACCCAAATAAATAAAAGACAACAATTTCAAAACAAAAAATGGAAGCTCGATGTGAGAGCAGAATCGAACTTGCATTTAACACAAAAAAACATGAGTTCATAACAAGCAATGAAACTCGAGCTAAAAAAGACGAAACCTTTGAGACAATGAAGCTGGAGGAAACTGATAAGCGAGTGAAATTCGATGACTCGGGATCGGAGAGGAGCTGAGGAATGGATTGGAGAAGACGCAGAGAAAAGGGACGAAAGCGAGAGAGAAGAGTTTCCTTCTTCATTTCTTTCTTTTATTTATATATTTATTTATTACATTTCCATTTCTTTTTGTGATGGTAATGATTTCATATATTTTTTATTTTTGATTTTATATATTTATTATTTTAGTTTAAGGAATTTGAGGTAAGGGAGACATTTCTTTTTCTGCGAGATTTATTGAAATTAAATGATGGAATTAGCTCCACATGTTATAAAAAATAATCACATGTTACTTATAAAAATTTAATAAATTATTAAGTATCAGAGTTAGGCTTTAGAGATTATAATTTTTTATGTCAGATTAGAAAACGTAAACTTCTACGTTGATTTGATTAATTTGACGGTTGTAATTAATGTTAATTTGTAATTAAATTAGACGCTTGATTTGCAAAAAATACACGTGATTCTACTTCCATTCGATGTAAATCAATATCAACTGTTTAATTAATAAAAATTAATTGTTGATATTACGTCTTATGGTTCTAAAACATTTTCTTGTCAATATCATATAGATGTTAAAAGTAAAATGTTGGCAAGTACTTATTGTTTTTGCTAAATCTGTTTTGGGCATAATCTATGTCTACATCTAAAGTGGAGCATTCATGACTCAGGGAAAGGATCAGATATAAAGTGCTAGTTTTGGTATAAAATATAAAAATATCCCAACCGTAGATTGATTTCAATCCAACGGTTCAAATACGCATCTAAACACTTACCAAAATAACAATAAAGGGCAAATTCGTAATGTTACAAAAATAATTATATTTGAATTTATATTTTCATATCATATCCTAAAAATCCTCCAACAAATTTTATCAATTACGTTCTTCCTAACAATTACGGATGAGAATCAACATTCTGATTCAGATCCGTAGTACGAAGTCGCAATAGTATTTTTGGTCGGTTATACTGTTTTAATTGCAATTACGATTCTTAATGGACATGGTCCAAAATATTGTAGTGTATGGTTCTAGAACCATATAGTTCAAATATTTGGACCATATCAGAATTGACGATCCTATTTGAATCTTTTCGTCGATATGGTTCAAGTATTTGTATTGGATGGTTCTAGAACCATAGTTAGCAAATTGATGGACCATACTAGATAATGAAAATGATAATATGGTTTTTGTAATATGGTTCATGAACCAGTTAGTGATAATTTATGAACCATACAAGCATTTTGCATATTATATCAAACCATTCAATGATCGTCAACCACTATTGAATTATGAATCAGAAACTCAGTATTTTTTGCATTGCTTGTTCAACAAAACATCAATTAGGAGTAATAGTATCAAATGATCCTAAAATACACGAATTTTTTCCGTATGCAGCGTAAGACATCAAGGCCAGTCTTCTATTCTAATCGATTTTCAACTCGTCGTGGCTCCAAGTCAGTATTCGCACAATGTATAAGTTCCTTAGCTTATCTACCACTCTTTTCTAAACCTGCAAAAAAACATTCAACATGGTATTATATATTTCCAGCCAAATACAAAATAGTCTGCGAGTATGGTTCAATAAATTGATAAACATGGTTCATGAACCATAATCCACAATTATTTGGACCATACTAATCGAGTATGGTTCAACAAATTGTTAAGCATGGTTCATGAACCATGTTTATATATTTTTTGAACCTTACAGTATATTCATGTTTAACAAACTATATCAACCGGATCGCTGCTGATGTTTTATAATTGAAAGTCGATTCGCAATGTCAGACATCAAATGTCGCACAAAACGAAACCCTAACTAAATCGCAACAGTTTAAATGAAACCCTAGTATAATAGACATACGAAACCCTAAGATAACTTACAAGCCAAGCGGAGACATGTGCGTGACGGATGATAAAAATCGATGCAGACACGGCTGAATTCGTTTCTTCGTTTGATTTTCAGAGGTTGTTTCACAATTTCAAAATACCTTAATTTTTGGATTGAATTATGGTTTGTGAAACAACTTTATTTTGTTCTTCCTAAATTACCCTCGCATTTAATTTCGAATTATTTTAATTCCATATTTGGTAACTTTTTTATTTGATTTGGTTATAAATCTGGTATGTTGATCTAATTTATTTAACGGTTCATATTAGTGTATATTTTATACACATAAGAGACTTTATACAGATCTTCACCCATTATTGATTATTAAAATTGGGTTGAAGTTTGCTTTAATTGCACACTATGTTGGTCCCCTCTTCACCTTCGTTTTACCATCCTTTTAACAAGTGTCTTGTTTGAGTTGATCACTGAGTCTTGGTTTGTTGACTTACATAATCAGAAAACGTAGGATTCTTGTAATAATCACTTTCCAAAACTGTGATGTTTATAGTAGAGAGTCGCGCTCATTTGCGACCTAGATATGGACTTGCGAACCTGAGATTCAGGTAAACGACTGTTAGATTAATTTGATCCAACGGTCTACAAGTCTTATTTTTCAATTTTTGTTTTTCTGCAAATAGCCACAAAGCACAATCGTAACTAAAATGTACATACAGTTAACTCGAAAATGTAGATAGCTTAATTTTTAAAATGCACATATGCAGAATGAGTCTCAAAGTAACTCCAATCTTTAGTAGAACCCAATCTAAATGGCTTTACTTTTAGAGCAGAAGATGAATTCGCAATCTACCTCCTAGATTTTGTATTACTTTGAAATCTACATCCTAGTATATCTGGTAAAAAATATTCATTCTTATAACTCAACGTAAATAATTACAAATGAGAATATCCACGAAAAACATGATGACCTACACCGATAATTTAGCTATAGTTGTTTCATAATAGAAAACCGTCCAGTAAAAATGACATCCTTATGCAACGCTCTTCCCTACCATGTACTAATGATCACTAGAAAACAAGTCTAAGAGGGTAAAATGTTCATAAGGAATCGTCACAAAGATGCAAAGATCACTAGTGTCAAAAGTTGCATGGACAGGAAGAGTTAACGCACAGAATCAAGATTATTAGGAAAGTTGTGATGCTAAGGTGCTCAAGCAGTGAATACAAAAAAGTGAATCAATTTTAATCAGGATTCATGCACTACTCATGTATGTATAAATTACCTGCACAATGAAAAACACATCAAGAACATCTGTAACAATATAGCCATTACTTTATATAGTCACTAACCGGATAATACCCTATATCTGTGCAGGCAATATCTATCGAGCATGATAACCAGTAGAAGCATGTGTGTCCTAAATCCATAATGTGGTCCATAGGGAACACTTCCAGGCAAGAAAGTTCTGATATTTAGCCAAGACAAGAAATGTGTATAAGATGCTCTGTTAGCTGACCCCTGGCCGCAGAACAGGAAAGAAGCTCCAGCTTTCATTATGCTGTACTTTGGTCCCCATATTCTTTTCACTTGTGTTGTCAAAGTTGAACTCTTTGGCTGGCCCCATTTTCTGATTCTTTTCCTGTGGACGGTCTTCATCTGTAGCCTTCTCAGATAATATATTCTCATCAATCCCGAAACCGCCCGTAGCTGCTGAAACAAATCTGAGTGATGCCACACGTTCGAATTCCAGACACCTCGCAACATCTTCACCAGTCAGCTCAAATGAGACCCTATGGTCAACATTTGGAACTTCCTTCTCAAATCCACTTTCTGGAATGGGGATGGATGGAATACCAAACACATTGTTTGTGACATGAAGGATGTCACTAGATGTTCTTTCTGTTGCTACAGTTGTTGAACCATCTGACCCAATCCTTGAGTGCACATGTGTGCCATTTGGTGTCACGGTTCCTGATCCTAGCCTCGAAGTTCTGCCCGTTCCATCTGGTGTCACAGTTCCGGATCCTAGCCTTGAAGTCCTACCCGTTCCATCTGGCGTCACGGTGCCAGACCCCAGCCTTGAATGCAATCCTGCAACCTCTGGTGTCACTGCTCCAGATCCCAGCCTGGATCCAAGTCCTGCACCATCTGGTGTTACAGTTCCAGATCCTAGCCTTGAACCCAGTCCTGCACCATCTGGTGTTACAGTTCCAGATCCTAGCCTTGAACCCAGTCCTGCACCATCAGGTGTTACAGCTCCAGACCCTAATCTCGATCCCCATCTCCTGCTGGTAAAATACTCAAACCCAAGTAGCTTCGGGGCTTCCCCAATCTGTAGCTCATAAGTAGGCCGTCTGTCTGGAAGTGGTGATGATGTACCAGAATTGGAGACTACAGATCCCGGTGAGATGAGGTGACCACCAGGACTTCCAGGGTAATTCTGGTAAGGCTGGAACTCATACTGTGATAACCTGTATTTCTGACTATTTGCACTAGTTCGTCGACTTGGATCCAAAGAAGTGAGTAGCTTGGCATAAGGCACCTCAGGTGATGAGGGAGTGGTCATCTGGACTTGCTCTGGCGGAGGAGTGTAAGGCGCAGTTGATGGTTGTGTGGTGAATGCTGAAAAAACTGGCGGTGAGACTAATTGAGTTTCATGGGCGTAAGGGCCGGTTGCAAAGATGGAGGGCGGTCCCCTGGGGGAGTAGATATTGGCAGAGAGTGACGTAAGCGATAACAATCCATCAGGTGATTTGACAGAAGAGTGGGGCTCAGTATGAACGAAAGACGCTGGAGAGGATGGGGGTGCAATGAAGGGTCTCACGATTGGATTTGAATGGGCCAATGTATCTGCCGCATGAATAACAACTCCTGGCGCTGCTTGCTCCGGAACAAGAACCGCATGACCAATCCGTTTCTTGTTGCTATGTGATCCAAGACACCAGTATAAGCTGAAATACTGCTTCCAGCTTCGTTTCTGCAAAAAATAGATGGGGTGAAAATCAAAATTAGTGCTTCCAAAATATCCACCATAATTATTAGCTTGCAAAGATATCAAAGTATTGAATTTAAACACCGAAACACTTTCACTTCGAATTACAAATTGTTGTTCACCGAACCACAACAACTCTGAACCAATAAATGAATGAAAGGACTTACTTGCATCCGTAATCTAAAAAAAATTCAAGTTCTCTTTAATACAAACTACTAGAAAGAAAAGACTCAGTGAAGTATTGTTGGCTGCACTAACAAAATATTTCTTTTGTCAGCCCACTCTGAAATGACATTTTCACTCCACTGCAGGATCTATATAATTGATAAATTAACAATGAAATTATCAAAAGCGTGTATAGATCCATTTGCACTCAACTGCAAATCCAAGGTGTTCATGACATCCCGATGATAATAAACGAATGGTATCCAGTTCACCAAACAACATTTTACAACAAGCGAATCAACTTGACTCCATTTCATAAATATTTAGGCTCGTCAATCGTCAATCTTCAAATCTTGGTTGAATGGTAAGAAACATCAAGATGACGATCTAGTTCTATTAGTTGTAAAATGTTGTTCGGATCTACGAAAACTGAATCTCCAATCCACATACCAAAAATACTCATAAAAATCAACAAATGAAAATAAACAAGCAGAACACAAAATCAAGTACGTGATTAGATAACCAAAAATCAAACTAAATTACCTCAAGTGCTTGGGGCTGAACGCGACTCTCAGCAGATACGATTGCTGTAGCAGCAGCGTTAACAGTATCAACGCTATTATTATTCATCTCCGATCCTCAAACCCTACATCACCTACCCGATTCTTACTGATTCATCATCAATCACGATTCTGTAGTTGCGCAGAACAAGCAGGATCGTGGTCGATGCGGATGCGGACGCAACAATCCGCGCGCAAAGGTATTTATCAGTAGACACGGCAGAGAAGTCCGATCAGTGGTTGCGTTCCGTCTGTCGACGAAGCTTAATTATCGTCTGTGAAATGGATCCAGCAGTCAATTCAATTCCTTCTCTCTCCTCTATCCTCTTTATTCAGAACAATTCGATATGAAACGATGGCGTTTGGTTTTTCTGACCAAACGGCTCTAAATATACTAAATTAAGCGTGTTTAGAGTAAAGTACGAAAAAAGAAAAAAATAATTTTCTTTACTATATGTGTAGAAATTTTATGAGATATGATATGACTTCAAATTTCAAATTTGATTAAGCTGATTGTTGAGTAGGGCTGCAAACGAGCCGAGTCGAGCACCTTCGTGCTCGAACTCGTTCGAGCCTTACTAGTATGAACTCGAGCTCGATTCGAAAAAATACTGAAGTACTCGAATTCGACTCGAGCTCGTTTAGAGCTCGAATCCTCAAAAAATATTAAAACACTCAAACTCGACTCGAACTCAACTCAAGCTCGGTTAGAGCTCGAATTAATCACAATGGGGTTGATTTCAAATCGACCTCGGTTAGAACTCGATTAGAGCTCGTACTCGAGCTCGGAAGATTGAGTTTTCAAATTGTATGGGTTGATTTTTATTTAGAGTCTCTCACGATTCGTTTTGGTCAGTGAGCGATGTGGGATCATGGTCCGCGGACCCATAAGGATTATTTCTACGGACTCCTAAGAATTAATTTAATTCTTAAAGGTCCGCGGATCTCTAAATTAATTTTTTTTGGTTGATCTCTACATTTCAACCTCTATCCCTGTAGGTGCAATGTCGTTATTCTTTAAATTGGAAATAAGCAAAGAATATCACGACGGTCACTAATGCAAAAAATTCTATTACTTGCATTTAAAGCTATTTGATGCACTAGGGAAACAAATTTGTTCATAATGTGCTTAAGGGTCACTAATGCTCCCTGACTTGGGATTAGGTGGTAGTCACACTGATCTTCATTTCATGTCCATTTGCAAGGTTTGCATACTCATCAACTCTTCATGATTCATTTTTCAAATATAAACTCTCTTAATCAAAATAAAACATCATAGTAATATTAGTACTAATATTAACATAGCTAACCATATTTTAAGCATTAATCGAGTATTAATCGAGCTTCAATCGAGTTGTTCACGAGCTTATTCGAGCCGAACACCAATGTGTTCATGTTCGGCTCGTTTAATAAACGAGTATCAAATTTTGTTCAAGCTTGACTCGTTTATAAATGAACGAGCTTTGACCGAGCTTGTTCACGAGTAGCTCGCGAGTGTATCGGTTCGTTTGCACCCTTATTGTTGAGAGTAAAGTTGATTTTTTTATTTAATTGGATAATTGGATTTGTATAAAAACACGAATGATTTTTTATAAGTAATCAACATCGAGATCGTGTCATATCATTTTACAAATATTTATCCATCCTCCTTTTATTTTCCGAACTTTAAGTTTATAAAATTGAGTTAAAATTATTAATTTAATACTGTATCGAAACACAAATTATTAATTTAATCAATTTAATGTTGAAATTAAAATTAAAATTTATTAAATTTAGTGGTTGAGTTTTAAAAAAATAGTGATTTTATTTAAAAAAAATAACTTTAAATCTCGTCCTTCGAATTATTATAATTATTTATAAATCGACAGTTAAAATCAATTCACAAAAATTTGAAAGACCTCTTGGACCTTTCAGAGTATGAAACATACATAATATCTAAGCTAAAATTTAAAAAGCAGAAAAAAGCACTAACAAAACACATAACGATATGGACGGATGTGTTGTATTTATGGCGGCAGGCGATTTGGGGTCGGCGATGGGATACTCGTGACGCGTTATGGTCGTGTCGTGTCTGGCACGTGACTCCCGTGACTTTGTCATTCTGCTTCTATTAGTTATTTTGGATTTATAAAATTAAAGGCTAGAAATGATTATAATGTGATCGGATTAAATGAATGTGCATTGCTACGATTGATTGTATGGGTTACCTTCTCCAGGCCACTTCTTCAGTTGTCGATTTTGGATCGGATGGAATTTGCTCACTGATTAAGAACTCTACAGTTCGGTTTTTATACAAATAATTATAAATAAGATTGAGTTCTAGAAGGGCATTAAATTTTTATGAGATATAAAGACTTAATTTCGACTGTTGATTTAGATTAATCTAGCGGTTGAGATTAAGTTGGTTTTTAATTAAATTTATAATGAATTAGCTAAAAACACGGGGCGGTCAGACGGTTATCAAAATTAACAGTTGGATTGATGAAATCAACGGTTGAAATGATGTCCTTCCGTCTCACATAAATGTATTGGTCCTCTTTGAACCTTATAAATATTAGCATCCGATATTATGAGAATTGTTAATCCTAAGATTTTAATCATCCGTTTGGATTCGTGAAAAAGTGGTGGAATAAAATTACAAGGAAAATATGTTTTTCATAAAAAGTTAAGTGGAAAAATTTACATTGTTTTCTTTTTTCTTTGATACGACCAAATACACTCGAATATTTTTCTTTAAATTTCCATGAAAATTTCTTTTCCACCCATCTTACAACCAAACGGAGCCTAAAAGCATCAGAATGCTTTACTCTAGTGTGTTATCATTTATATTTTAATATCAAAGTTTTCCAATGACATTATTTACAGCTGATCGATGGAGAAGTTTAATGTAGGAGATTTGCCCACGACATCGTAAAATAAAGATTTTAGTGCATGAAAATTAGAGATGAAGCTCTTATTTATTTTCACCAAGTGTCAGTAGCACTGGAATAGAATTAGTCGCTTTGGACCGAGGAGCAATCAAAGTGTAAGGTGAAAATTAAGGAAGAAACATTCGATCTGATTTTTAAGTTAAACCCTAATATCATCAGAAAGGTCAATAGCTCTAAATTTTCTATTGATTGATGTAATAAATTAGAGTCAATGTTTATACAAAACAAAATAAAAAGCATCGCATTCTAATATTTTTGAAGTCACATTTCAAATTTTGAACGCTACACTTCAATTTATAAACACATCTTCTTTATTTCAAATACTTATCAATTATTAAGTAATATGTAACAAGGTAAAGAATAAAGATCAAGGAGGACACATGCATATTCGGGATATCGTGAGAAATAATCTCAATCGTTATTAATAATCATACACTTGAGATTTTAACTCAAAATAACCATCAAATCTAACCGCCACATGTTTTTTTCATATTCAACCGTCCTATTTAATTAAAAATAAATTTAAACTCAGTCGTTTGATTAATCAAATCAATGGTTAAGATTTAATCCTCCTGTCTCCCAAAACATAGTGTCCCTCTTGATCTTAATCCATATGTAATATATCAATTGTATTGTGACCAAGATTTCATTTTTTTTTCTCTCACTAGAGAATTCTACCGACGGCTCCTTCACCCACCGTCCTCCTCCGCTTCTGCATCTTGCAGGACGGATGTTACCGGTCAGGTGGAGTTGAGAGGTGGCCTTCGTGTCAGAGTTCAGTGGGCGGTCCGTTTGGGTTGTCCGTGTATTTCTCTCCGGTAACGATGGCGGCAGGTTCACGGATTGGATCTTTCACCGTCGTCATCGTTGGCTGGCTGTCTTATCTTTTGGTGTAGTCTGGATGTTTCGGCGCCTCTGCTGCTGCATTTTCTGCGTCGGAAACGAAGCAGCTCGGTGGCAGTCGCTGCCGTTTCTATCTGTAGGTTGCTTTGCTGCGCGAGTTGTGTTGTTTGGGTTTTCTTGGTGTTCGGTTCTGAGATTTTGACAGCTGCTGTTTTTGGCTCTTCTGGTGGTTGCTGTCCTGTTGCCGATGGAGCTGTGGTGGTGTTTATCTCGGTTTTCTGTTTGCTTCGTTTGGTATGGGCCGCTGTTGCTGTCGCACGGTGGTGCTGTCTGTTATCGCTGATGATACGGTCCTTTGCTGCTGTCACCGTTGGTGTCGTTGTTATGCTTGCTGTTTCTGGGTTATTCGTCCTGTTCTGCAACTGTGGCGCTGTTGTCCTTCGCTAGGTGCTGAGTTTCGGTTCGAGATGTTGGTTCTGTATGGCTTTGCCTGTCGCTGCTGTCTTGGTGGTGTCTGTTGTCGCCGGTTGTGGTGGCAGTCTCTGATGGCGGTGCCGGTTTGGTTCAGTCGGCGATGCTGGCGGCTGCAGCCACACGTGACAAGAAGTTGAAGCTTCACTTGGCTGCTTGTGGCTCCCCCACGTGTCCATCTGCATGTGTCCATTTGCATGCTCGTCTCCCTTTACAGCCACATGCTGTGCTCTATTCCACATGTAGCGGAATTCAAATTATAACTTCGCTTTTCGGCTGGGACACGTGGCGTGTGTTTCAGCTGCCTTTTCATCGTGTCAAACTGCTGGACACGTTCTTCCTCTTGACACTTCTTCCCTTGACACATGGCAAACTGCTGGGTTGTTTGCGTGGCCTCCTTTGGTGTGCACAGGTGTGCCACCCTAGGCTTGAATTTTGCTCCTTACAGCCACGTCTTCTGCTCCTGCATCTCTGTCACACGTGTTCTACAAGTCAACTTTCAGACTATTCTGGATTGTTGGTGTTCCCAGATATCTTTCTTAAAATTCACGCTGATATTCTTCAATTATAACTGCCTTCTTGGAGCTCCGGTAATTCAGAATAGTCTTTCAGTTGGTGCTCACATTCTCGCGCTTCTATCAAATTTGTTCAACTATTTTTTTGGTACTGAGGCGAAGTACCTCGCTCACACTACTCTTACATTACTTTTATTTTGTATTCGAGGTCTCCATTCGCGATTCGATTGGAATTAAGTCCTCTTTTATGTACCTTTGAGTCTTTTGACTCTTTTTATCAAAAAAAAGATTTATTTTATATCAGATGTAATGGTTCAAGGAGGACAAACCGATTTATGTGACACGATATCATCTCGATCGTTGATTTTTATTAATTCGACGATTATTATTGATACCCGCAATTCATAACCACCTCGTATTTCTTATAAATTTATTTGAACTTATTTAATAATCAATTTTATCTCAACAGATAGAATAGATTAATCCAAACCAACGGTCGAAATTAAGTCTAACGGTCTCACCCATTTTTTGTTTCTCTTGATCTCAAATCTTATTTCCGATATAGATCATATTTTAAGACATCATAATATGGCAATGAAAAGTGCTAGTTTGGTTATAAAATGCAAATAAATCTAAACCACCCATTAGATTTCAATCAACGGTTATAATTAAAGAATATTAATTAATACAAAAAATTATAAAAGGGCAATAATGGAAATACACTGCATAATATATTTTTCAAATATACCCATTAATATCAATCCCTTATTTTAAGGAACCGACATTTAATTTTTTGGTGTGAAGGTGGTTTAATTTTTAAAGTTACGTATCAATTTCAAGTATTCAATTAGTGATTTACAATACCAACCACTTTCGCTATATAATATGATTCATGATTTGATAGGATATGATTCATGAATCATATGATAGCAAATTATGAATCATGTCGGAGCAAATCATGACTAGATGATATGATTCAAAAGTTACACTATGTTATACAGTATGGTCGTCAGTTGTGAGGGTTAAGGCCAAAATTTGCGTAATTTAATTTTGTAATAGTGTATGACCCATGAATCATATTATAGCAAATCATGAATCATAGTATAGCAAATTATGAATCATAGTATGACAAATTATGAATCATGAATCATAGCATAACAAAATATGAATCATTTTATAGCAAATCTCGAATCATAGTATGATTCAAGAATCATGCGGGGTCAAATCATGAACCGTTGCTTTCAACATTTATGATTCATTATATGATACCTTATGATTCATGAATCATGCGGCATCAAATGTTGAACCTTTGTTCTAATAGTTGGTTTATAGTTCTAATGTTTTAATTTAATTAACCTGCAATATGCAAGCCAAATTAAAGAGCTTCTCCACTACAACGGATTTGTGATGTCAGCAAAGGTGGAAGGGGAAGAAAAGTGCAGCAAGCCTAGGGTGGAAGTGAGAGTTCAGCAAGTCTACAAAAGAAAACAACTTTTCAATCCCACTGTTTAAATAGATAAATACATCACTTGACATATATTTACCTGACCATATGCCAGGACAGTGGCATTGTATCCATGAAACAATGCATCAACCAGAGGTGCAACACAATCACTAAATATCAATGACGATGGTGAGCCTCCTGTGCCGTACACGTAATCAAATCTGAATGCACGAGACCCAATCGTAACCTAATTGATTACAAAAAAATCAGAAAATCGGCAGTGATGTAAAATCAAATACAGTAATGCAATCACATTCACCGCAACTCTAACGCACTGCGTCAGATCTTCCTCATTCCCCTTCGTTTACGAATTTTCCATCAATCTTAAACAAAAAATTCAAATAAAAATTAATCGAATCTTTCTCATTCCCCTCCGTCTGATTCTTGGTTTTTTTTGACTAATTTACCCTTTCTGAGTTTTTGAAATAATAATGTCATATTTAATGTTTCATTTAATTATATTTCGACCCCCGAATTAATAACCGTCCGATCTGATTATTTAACGGTTCAGATCTGTTTGTATTTTATAACCTAAAGGTGCTTTTCACCAGATCCTTACTACTCTTGTAGGAATAACTAACAATTTTATTACACAACAAAAATTGTCATTGTTACAAGTTGAAACAAAAAATAAATGCAAATAAGCCAAAAATATTGGTATACAAATTCTGTTAAAACTGTGTTGACAGGATCAACCCAATCCTGAGAGAACTAAACATGCTCTCAACCTCTTTTTTTCCCGCAATTTTCTCTGAGTCCCACTTATTGCTCTTTCCATCAAAACTTGTTCCATTGATCCTTTCCTCCCTCACAAACAAAACTATCTTCTTCCTCTGCAATCAAACCTCCTCCTCGGCGCGCCTCAACGACAGCAAACATGGTATGTTACAATCATTTTATGTTCTGTTTCATCAATGCAACATTCAAATGCAGACATTATTTGTCTTAGATTCGGTTGTCCGTAGAACCATGTTGTCATATAAGCTTACAAAATAATTTGAGATCCAAATCAAAAAAATATAATCTTGTTGCTTTGGATTGTAAGATGTCAAGAACTAAATGTTTGAGTCTTGTTGGATTGATTTTGATCTATGTTTTGTGATGTACTTTTAAATGTTGAATGTATGAGTTTAGTCGAACGCGGTTTCCGGAATGGCTGTAAATGATGACTGTAAACTGAAGTTTGTGGAACTGAAAGCCAAGAGGATATACCGGTTTATCATTTTCAAGATTGAGGATCAACAAGTTGTTGTGGAAAAGCTTGGAAATCCTGAAGAGACTTATGATGATTTCACAAACTCACTCCCTGCAAATGAATGTCGATATGCTGTATTCGACTTCGACTTTATCACAGATGAGAACTGTCAGAAGAGCAAAATTTTCTTCATCGCGTGGTAAATACTTTTTTTTGAAACTAAATCTCTTTTAGACATAAATGTGACAAGCCAACATGGATGTTTTGTGATTATGCAGGTCACCTGATACATCCAAAGTCAGAAATAAGATGGTGTATGCGAGCACTAAGGACAGATTCAAAAGAGAACTCGACGGGATTCAAGTCGAGTTGCAAGCGACAGATCCCAGCGAAATGAGCTTGGACATTGTAAAAGCTCGAGCCATATAAACATTGGCAACATGTTCCAAGACAAATTCTACCTTCATGTCACTACTCTTTGTCAGCACTGTTATATTTATTCCTTGAATATTTTTTCTTCTTTTGTTGGGTTTTTTTACATTATGACATTGTCATGCTGCACATTTGATTCAGAATCATTATCTGAAGCCTCTCAGTGATAAGAATGTAGCTTGTCTTGACAGCTGAAATGTTGATACAAAATTACATGGAATTATTGCATCAAAAAATTCTGCTCTCCAATGCGATCTGGGGCATTTCTCAAATTTTCATTTCTCAACAGTTTATTCACCAAGAATCCAACAGCTTTTTGTTGATGTCAGACCTACACAAAAATTCAAAAAACAAAAAAACACACAACGAGTCGCGGACAGGTTAATTGGCTGCATGTCATCTTAATTAACTATTAGCCTAATAGTTGTGTATCTTTTTGATTTAGTAGCTTTCTAGTGCCAGCTTTCATCTCTCAGCCATGTCATATGCTTGTGAATTGTGATCAGGCCATTTTATCCAGCTTATAAATATATAACTATCCAAAGACATGCCGACCCAGCAACGACAACTTTACATCTCAGACAAGTGGTAAGGGTGAGCGTCGGACGGGTTTGACTTGTTCCTTATCCGATCCGAACTAATATTAGTGATCCGAATCTGATCACTAACCTGATCGGGTTGTAGTAATTTTCAATGGTATCAGGGTATTTTCGAAAAGAAAATGTGGCTTCAAAGGTGATCCTCAATAGATGACTTTATGTTTTATATATACGATAGATATTTAGTTTCTTAATATTATTCATCAACAACTGCGATAATTAAGTTGCTATAAAATCAAATTATTAACAATTAATGTCTTAATCTAAAGGTCATAAACCACTGTGGTACTGTCCTCCAGATTGTATAATTTTTTTAAACTCCTCAAGATCACAAACTTTGAAAGATCTTCTATCAGAAAAAACTAGAAAATATCTCCATATCAATTATCAAATCGCACTTTGCATTCATCTAAGATCCTTAAAATGGACATATATGAAGACAAAAGTATTATTTACTCCACACCTATCAGAGTTAGTTCAGTTGACAAGAGCCAGAATCTTAAGTGTCATCCAGGAGCCAAATCGGATTCGATTCGTGATGGTTCAAGTTCCATTGAAAACATAACAAGTAACAACAACAAAACATAAAATTCCACTCTTGTTTTTGCTTGAATGTTTCCTCTGGCATCTGAAAGTATTCGTGAATTCCGAAGAAACCCTACAAGATATTGACGAGGTAGGGTGATATAAGTTATGAAATGGTGCCAACTATTATGAGATGTTCTTACCTAAGGCCGGCCTGCCTCTGCAGTTGAGCTGTAAAGTAATGTAACCTTTCTTTATTCCCATTTTCTTGTCTTCAACATTACACTACTTATTACACCAACTCAATCACTTCATTAGTTTCATCATCTTAATCAGTTTCTTTCTCTTTTGTAAACAATTCTTTGATCACATACTCATATTAGATAACATGGCTGAAGAGGAGCATAAAAAGATTGAAGAAGGTGAAATTATAGCTCAAACACCCTCCGATCATCCTCCTCCAGCCATCGAATCCCTCGATGAGAAGAAAATAGCTGCACCCCCTTCACCACCTGTTGTTGATGACTCTAAAGCTCTTGCTGTGGTTGAGAGTAAGCTCTCCATTATTATCTCACACTTTTTGTTCATTTTTTAAGGTTAGATTGGATTCGAATATTTCATTTATTTGCCAAAAATTCAAACTATGGTTCATCAATTTAGACTCAGTACTTTTTACATGATGTGGGTATTGCTAGGGATTTTAAGTAAGACTAGTCTTTAAATTGTTTGTGGGATTTTGACAGAACCTTCGGAAATCGCTGAGGAGAAAATCAATGAAGGGTCAATCAACAGAGGTTAGTATGTGTTGTGTTATTCATACTTGAAACTGAGTCATTTGCTTGATGGATAACTGAAACCAAGAAATGGACATTTTTCATAGACGCAGTGCTGGCCCGTGTCGCATCAGAGAAGACAGTTTCACTGATCAAAGCCTGGGAGGAGAGCGAGAAATCCAAGGCTGAGAACAAGTATGATCTCTTTATTCCTCTTAATAGTTTTACTCATTCATACATAGATTTTAGCCTCTTGAAGGTTAGTTTTTAATTTTGGCATATGTAACTAATTGAGCAGAGCTCAGAAGAAGTTATCTACGATCAGTGCTTGGGAGAGAAGCAAGCAAGCTGAAATAGAGGCCGAGCTCAAAAAAATCGAGGTATCGATATCTCTTCATACTCGCGGAAGTTCCATTTATTTTTATTGATTTTCAACATGGAAGTTGTAGGAGGAACTGGAAAAGAAGAAAGCGGAGTATGTCGAAAAAATGAAGAACAAAATAGCACTCGTACACAAAGAAGCTGAGGAGAAAAGGGCCATCATTGAAGCTAAAAAGGGAGAGGATATACTAAAGGCTGAAGAGACTGCGGCAAAGCATCGCGCTTCTGGTACTTCTCCGGTGAAGGCGGGATGCTTTGGATTCTAAGACATATTCTCTTGTTTTTTGTTAAAACAACAGTTTCAATAGGTATTAAGTACATGTCTGAATTTCTTAAAAAATACGCCTGTGCTGGTTGGGCATAATTTGTTGAATAGTGTGTTTTATGTATTGTTTTGAAGTTAATGAAGTAATTCGTTCAAGTTTTATGAGTTATATATGGATTCAGATTTAGTGTAGCAGTAATTTGCTAAAAACAAAAGTTGTAAAAATATTAAAATAATGTCAATTTCTATCATATTAATTAGTTGTGTTGTACGAAATTTGGATCGGTTAAAAATAATAATTAAATATAGCAATTTGTATAACAATTAGTTGATCTCTGTTTGCAGAGGTCGGTGATTGAAACCCTCGTGATTGCATAATCGCCTTGAATTTGTCGGATCCATAAACGATGTAGAAATAAAATCGCCTTGAAGTTGTCGGATCCATAAACGACGTAGAAATAAAAAAAATTAAATTGTATTATAAACACATTCGGTGAGACTCTAGTGAGTAATTTTTTTGTTCAAAGACTCAAAATAGATGAGTTACAGTTACTGAGAGCAAACGCCACCGTTTATTTGCTGAGGTCAGAAGCTCAAGGTTGTCTGTCCTTGAGCAATCATCAGCAGGTTTGGATCCGAAACTGCGTATGAATTTCTGGTGCTTGGAGTCCAAAGTGACAGACCTGCTAAGAAAATGCAGCTTCAAACAGCTACGCCAAATTCAAGCAGTCATTCTCACTTCTTCCCTAAATCTTCAAACACCAGTTTCATCTGCATTTCTTCGCCGGAGTACCGAGTTCGGACACATGGATTACGCGGCTATCGTATTTTCCCAATTGGGTGGCCTTGAGAATCGGGACGTTACGATTTGGAACGCTATGATTAGAGGGTATGCATTTAATGGTCCTTTTGAGAAATGTCTACAACTGTTCGACGAAATGACTCATAGAGGACTCCAACCAAATAACTTCACATACCCATTTGTCATTAATGTTTTATGCCAAACAGGGATGTGCGATACGGCTAAGAAAGTGCATTGCAGAGTTTTTAAGAGTGGTTTTGGGTCTTACCATGCGGTTTCGAGTTCTTTGTTTGATATGTATTTGAAGACGGATGGTGGTTGCCTGATGCGCGTAAGGTATTTGATGAGATGTGTATTAAACCTGTGGAGTTATGGAATCAGATGATAGATGAGTATGGAAAGATTGGGCAAGTTGAGACCTCGAGGAGGTTGTTTGAACAAATGCTTGAAAAAGATGTTGTATCATGGAATACTTTGATTTCGGCTTATGCTGTAGTGAAAGATGAGGAGAGTGCAAGGCTCTTGTTTCAGAGAATGCCAGAGAAGAACGTGGTGTCGTGGACATCGATGATCCGGGTTTATGCTAGCTTGGGAGATTCGGATACAGCAAAAGCTTACTTTCATCAAATGCCCTTGAAAAACATTGTGTCGTGGAATTCATTGCTTTCTTGTTACACTAAGTGCGGTAAATTTGAAGAAGTGCTAGAACTGTTTGCTGAAATGATAGCGGATGGAGTTCCTCCAGATGGTTTTACTTATGTTTCTGTTTTATCTGCCAGTGCTCATTTGGGAAATCTACAGGTTGGAAAATGGGTACACTATCTGCTAGGAGATGTTTTGCAATATGGTGTGGAAGTGCAAACTGCTCTTATTGAGATGTATGGGAAGTGTGGGGATGCCAGCAGGGCTTTTACTATATTTATCAAGGTTGGGAATAAAGATGTTTTCTGCTGGAATGTCATGATCAAGTCTCTGGCCATCCACAGCAGAGCAGAGGATTCAATTAAGCTTTTTCAGTCCATGCATAATGAAGGTTTGAGGCCAAACAGCTTCACTCTTACCAGTGTGCTATTTGCCTGTAGTCATGGAGGTTATGTAAACGCAGGCCGTAGAATATTTCATGCTATGGAGAGCGAATTCGGAATCCGTCCAAATCTAGAACATTTTGGGTGCTTTGTTGACTTGCTATGTCGAAACGGGGTGGTGGAGGAAGCATTGTCAACAGTGAAAAATATGCCCCAAGAGCCTGATCTTCCTATATGGGGAGCTCTGCTCGGCGGCTGCAAGCTAAGAAATGACTTTAATCTTGCAGAAAAGGTACTAGCATGTGCAAATAATCTTGAAGTCAATAAATCAGGGCTGTTTGTGCTTTTGTCCAACATGCATGCGGCAGCTGATCACTGGTCAGAAGCCTTATTAGCTAGGAAACATATAGACAACAGCAAAGTGATAAAAGAAACTGGGATAAGCTCTCTAGTTTAGCCAGATTGAAATATTGATGCAACAGTAAATTTCTTGAAGGAGAAAAGAATGGTCTTGGTTTGCTCAGAATCATTCATACTAAAAACATAGGATCATCCCTGACAGCAC